>JZKD02S1591667.1:716702-727703 GCA_000966675.3 Picea glauca
TATATATATATATAGTGTTAATAATAATAATCCATTGAATCAAAGCCAATATCAACATTTCCCCTAGTAAGCCAAATTCCATAATATAAAAATCCACCAAGTCAAACTCAATATAAACGTTTCCTTAGTAAACCAAATCCCATATTGTATATTCCCACCCTTTTGTGAAAAACAAGGAGTAGAAAAGTTCCTCAAAAAGTATGTGCAAGAGATGTCACAATGTTGTGAGCATACAAATACCACTACATCATATCATTGAGGACGAAGGAAAAATAATTAAGGAATAAGACTTCTAGAAAAAAAAAACTCTATTAGAAGTTGTTTCTTCACTCTTCCAATTGAAAATCCAGAAAGGATTTGCAAACCAACAAAAGAAGCCATAATTATTTCATTTGTAATAATTATTATCATACCCCATTAGAAAATGACTACGAGCATATTTCATTGTTTAGCACCATTCGTTTGTCCACCCATAATTATTTCATTTGTAATAATTATTATCATACCCCATTAGAAAATGACTCTGAGCATATTGCATTGTTTATCACCATCTATTTGTCCACCCATAACTTACACTACACTTGAAAAGGAAAGGGTTCTTTATTGTAATATGCAGAACAACCTCGGGATACAATGGGGTCAAAACCAATTGGGGATTTAATGGAGTCAAAACCAATATAAGGATAAATCTAACAAGGTGAATCCAAGCTTGTATGCTCCCACCCACTTCAAAAAAACACATGGAGTAGACAATTCCCAATATAAATGGTCTCAAGCAATACCTCTATGCTTTGAGATTACGAAAACCTTTTGATTGGATCATTAGCGGAAATGAAAATAATTGAGGATTAATACCTTTAGAAAAAATAGCTCCACCATTAACTATTTCTTCACCCTAGCTAATGGAAACCAATAAAGGATCTACGAACTAGTACAATAAGGATGGAATTATCATCCACCATTTCTAGATTACTCGAATCATATTATATTATTTACCATCGTACTCATGTCCAAGGATATGATTAAGAAGCTCTCCAATAGGAATACTTTTATGTCAATGTGGGAATTTGCCAAGGTAATCCAATACTACGACCCTATGGTAACCTTCTAATGCATACCACAACCATACACAATGATGCAGACCCCCTTATCCCTCCTTAGGGCTACATGACCTCCCGATCAGAATCTCCGAATTTCAAACTCGGAGCAGCTCTAATGGTTCCAAACTAGAACCTCTAACCCTTAGTCCACAGACTCTTCTCTGTAATTTACCCACGTAAGATAGTTTTAGGCACAACCCCCACTCCTTGTGACCGCAAGCACGACCAGTAGATTAGCCTGAAAAGCACGTCACATTTCTCATCCCCGAGGTTTTCCAATGTAACGAGTCCCTGGTTTCTCTGGTCTCGAAACCTTGATAAGGGCTAGCGGAGGCTAGCTCCCCCCTTTCCCCGGCTCATGTGCCCGCAGGCACATGACCACCAACTTTACCAAAGAGCGCTTTGGGCTTCTCTAAGTTACGAGAGCCGAAACCGTGAAAAGCGAGATCTACGTTCCAGATATCCCTTTGATCATCGATGATGATCAATCCAGCGTTTTGCATTTTTCGACTTCACCCCTCATGAGGTATGTTCGTTCCTCCAAGTCACGAAAGCCAAAACACTTCCCTATTGTGGACCGATGGCTCTAAGCCTCCAAGATTCGATGGCCTGAATCCTTTCAGGATTTCGTAGGTCAAGAGTCCTGACTCTTACCTTTTGATTCCTTGGTCACTGAAATCTAAAACACCCCTGCACTATGGATCAACGGTTCTAAACCTTTGAAGATCCGGCGACCTGAATCCTTTCGGGGTTTTGCAGATCAAGAGTCCCTGCTCTCACCCGTTGTACTCTCAGTAGATGAAACACGATACACCTCCATGCTGCAGATCAACTTCTCCCAACCTATGAAGATCTGACAGTCTAGATCCTTTCAGGGTTTTGTGGGACAAGAGTCTTGTCTCTTTCCCTTTGCATTCCTGGTAGCCGAAAACCTGAAATGGGATCAATGACCCAAATCTATTGGGTTCTAACGACTACTACTCCCCCTAAGGGTTGAGCATTGAAAGGTCTCCCCACTAACCTACTCGCAACTCCTCTCGATCCAATGGCTCACGGGATTTCGCGTCCCTCCTCGAAAGGTCTCCATCGGTCATTCAGGTCCTCATGGGTCTTTCCTCCTGGGCATATGCAATGTTGAAATTTGTGTGCCTGTGTCACCTCAAATGACCACTGACCCTTCACCGCAATTTGACGGTCAACAGTGATGCCCCTCCTGAGATTCATCTAGTGTATACTTCTATTTACCGGGCACTCCTTGCGTCTAAGGGATCTCAATAACTCAGATCCAAGGGATTTCTCACAGAGAAATTCCCCCCCCAATACCCTTTCGTTCCCTTATAGCTTGATGCACACCTTACAGAGCTTTAAATGAAGAAAAACAATTGAAATTGAAAAACTAGCATTCACAGTTTCCTACTCTCCCACAGAGATTCATTCTCTTGCTCATAAGAATAGAAATATCAGGAAATTGCAAACATCGATCATACAACATGTATTTGGTTAAATTTTCCTTATGTTATATTCACAAGTGTCGAAACGGCTACAAAATACACTCAAATTACAGTAACTCAAAAACTGAGATCTCATGCTAACTCGCAGTTCTCTCTTACAACTAATTTCTCTTTATATATCATCTAACCCCATCTAGGCTTACAAACTTCTACTTAACTCAAAAAGATTTTTAGGGTTTCCCCTCGCTACTTGCCTACTGTAAAATTTATGCTATGCTATCTTAGTCCAGTCGCACTCAAGAGCCGTAGTGGAAACTCCTGCTCCGCTTGTGATTTTCAAAACGTGCCTCAAAGGGTAAAATTCGGCACTAGTTCAAGTGTGCCTCCAAAGGTAAATCTTGGTGTTGAGTTAAGGCAGATTTAAAAATCGGTTGCAGCTGCTAACGTTGAAGTTCTGGAAAAACTCCCACGTATTGAGTAGTCATACCTCTGTGTGCTTGCCAAGAATGCTCCTGCATCACACAATATGAACAACAACAAATGAAAGGCAAAGTGAAAACAATAGCATATTTTGGTCTATGGGGATTCAATTCCTTCTCTTATTAAGAATTTCAAGGATAATAGGCTTCTTGTGCTAATACTGAAGAAAGAAACATGCAAATGCACTGTTGGCTTTTTCACATTGCAAGAACGGTTGTACAATATGAGCTAGACACTGATGTAAGTTGTTGCGATATTTATTCTTATTAGTCCCTGCCTGGCCAAGGGATTATAAATTTTGGTACGGGTTCAACAATTTATTAGTTGGTACATTTTGAGATATTAATAGGTCTATTTTGGTGAGCTTTTATACATATTATCAATGTTTTGGGACCGTTTTTTAATTATGTTTTATTAAAATTAAAAATCCTTTTTTCCAATTTCAAACAATTTTATTAGCATTTTATGTTTGGATCACACCATAATGATGGGACTAAATAGTCCTCGTGGAGGGCAATATTATTTGTCTATTTGTGAAATTTTATAATTCACTTAAAAAATAATTAAAACTCAATTATAGCGTTGGTTACCCTGCAGGCTCACACGACAGTCAATGCATTATGTTGTCTTCATCACCTTTACATTCATGGTTACCCTGCAGGCTCACACTGCAATCGATGCATCCTATTGTCTTCACCACCTCTACATGTAGAGGGTGGTTCTCTTTGATTGTATCCTCATTCTGCAGGATCATTTTCCTGTCTTCCCTCGTCCTTCTTGTCTAAGAGGTCTTCTGAGCGTGATTACGCATCATCTCATAATCCTGTCGTTCCTCGTCCTTCTTGTTAAGCACGGGACTTCTCAGCTTGATTTTGCATCATCTCATCATCTTGATCGTCCCTCTTCCTTCTTATGGAGACCACCGTCCTCGTACTCCTGAATTTCAAAAGGAGATAGTTAGATCAATCAACAAGTTGAGACAGACAACTCAATATCTTAAATGCAAAATATCCTTTTTGTGAGAACAACTCAGATGGATGGAAGGGGCATGCCATATAGATTATGAGCATAGCCATCAAATGGATTCTCAATCTACTAGAAAAGGTGGTGCTCCAAAATTCTCAAGAGCTGAACCCGAGAAAGAAGATGTTATGAGAAAATGAGAGGACGAAGACAAATGCATGTCTAGAGCGGGGTGAGTCTCTGAACTCCTGTGTTTACGAATCTATTATTTTTGTGCCTTTTTCTCTATATCATTATTTAATAATTCTTTAGCAAACAAAATTGGAAGAACATGTCTAAGCAGGTTTTGTTGCAGTGGGTGGGCAAGATGCAACAATCAACCATGAGGATATTGAACATATGTACAAAAAGAACTAGTTATAGATATATGCATAAAAGAGATCTATAGAAAGGAATGTTATCCATAAAAAAGGTCTATAGAAAGGAATGTTTTCTGCAACACAAGGTAAATGTGTTGAACCCTGACCTGGATTCAGTTTTTCGTAGATCCTCATCCAATGGAATCAACATCATCCCAAGCAAAAGAATTAGTAGCATTACGCTCTCCTTCCGTTGATTGTGAAATCTACCTTGCTTTGGTCTAGCTTCTAATGCATATGGTGAGTTTCTCGTAGCACCTGCATGAATAAGTAAGTCTTCTATCCTTTCACCGAAGATCATCTTGTGGCTGTCGTTCCTTAGGCCGTTCAGAAGAACCAGAAGACGAGAGTTCTGACTCGCTAACCGCACTTTGTTCCCAACATGAGCACTTTGCATTTAGGCCGTGAGATATTTCATTTTCCCTTAATTCTGTTAGTGCACCGGCCTAAAGTGTATTTCCTTTCCTTAAAGAACTTAAGAGAGTATTTGAACACACATCAAAACTAGAGGAAAGTCGGTTACTTAGGGTAGTGTTTTTATTTCAAATTCATTTCTTTTATTTCCCCTGAGGATGACATTCCGACACATGATTCCCTCTGCCAGGTTGGGTGGGTAGACCGGTTGTCCCGCTTGAAATGATGCATTGACACAATTGGATGCATTCCAAATTTGCTTCGCTCCCCCTTCATAGGTAGGCCTTAGGCCTTCCTTTCTAGGGTCCTCCAGTTCTCAGTTGTGTCCCTTCGATCGAGAGTTCAGTCTCAGCTACCTTCGCTCTCCCGGAAATTCGATAAGTGAGATAATATATTGGGTCTTGAGCAACCCTTCAGTCAACCTACCTTTGGAGGCAATGGAAGAAAAAAGTTCTTATAAACTTCATCTTGAAGCAATGATTCGAAAGAGAGCGAGCTCTACATCCCTCTTCTCTATGGCACATTCTTGGCATCACCTGATAAATAACATAATCAAACTAGAAAAAATATAACACATTCTAATGTGCATAGGATCAATCTCAATTCACACACACAAAATCCGTATTGTTTTTGAAAGAGGAGGCCATTGAAATGAGATATTGTTGTAAATGAAGATGACAAGCTACCAGAAACCAAAAAACAATGAGATATACCTGCAAATCAAGACAACGAGCTACAAGAAGCCAAAACCATATGTGTTCAACCCCAAGCGAGCAGCATTACTTCTGCTATCATAAACACCAACGACATTGATCACATGGTGGATGATGGCTGGAAAGAGGGTTGGCTTATCCCAGAGTGGATCCGGAGAATGATCCTCACTCAGCGAGAACGTAGGTGGAATTAACTCCTACTTCTAGAGCAATTGACAGTTGGCCTACAATACCTCATTCAAGTCTACACGTACCCAGATGGTGCACTCACTCTGTTTTCAGTTTCGTCTTTCCAAATCTTGTTACTGGCTTTCATGGATTTTTGTGTAATATTGGTCTCAATTATTTACTTGTCATTATCTATCAATATCTATTACTTTATAAGATTAAATTAACAGGTCTTAATTATTATCTTATCAATATAAAATAGTCAGTATTTAATCTTTATATAATTAATTATCCGGTCTATAGAGGGTTGCGAGAAAAAATCGTGGTTGAAAAACTATGAGGAAGGGGAGAGGTATGATGAGCATCAAATACACGCATAATAAAATAGTCAGTATTTAATCTTTATATAATTAATTATGCGGTCTACAGAGGGTCGCCAGAAAAAATCGTTGTTGAAAAACTATGAGGAAGGGGACAGGTATTATGAGCATCAAATACACGCGTAATAGAGCGATTATGACTTCAATTCGACGTGAAAAAGGAAGCATAGAATATTTATATTATTAATTTTTATTTTTATGAGTTAAATAAATGATGAAAAAATCGATTTAATTTCATTGGCTGGCTGATCTCAACATGATATTTTACCAATAAAACATCCCTTCTTGTTCATGAATTGTATCTTAGTATTGATGTAAGCCAAATTCCATAATATAAAAATCCAGCAAGTCAAACTCAATATCAACATTTCCCTAGTAAACTAAATCCCATATTGTATATTCCCACCCTTTTGAGAAAAACGAGTAGAAAAGTTCCTCAAAAAATATGTGCAAGAGATGTCACAATGTTGTGAGCATACAAATACCTCTACATCGTATCATTAAGGATGAAGGAAAAATAATTAAGGAATAAGACTTCTAGAAAAAACAACTCTATTAGAAGTTGTTTCTTCACCCTTCCAATTGGAAATCAAGAAAGGATCTGCAAACCAATAAAAGAAGCCATAATTATTTCATTTGTAATAATTATTATCATACCCCATTAGAAAAAGACTCTGAGCATATTGCATTGTTTAGCACCATCCCTTTGTCCACCCATAATTATTTCATTTGTAATAATTATTATCATACCCCATTAGAAAATGACTCTGAGCATATTGCATTGTTTATCACCATCTGTTTGTCCACCCATAACTTACACTACACTTGAAAAGGAAAGGGTTCTTTATTTTAATATGTAGAGCAACCTCGGGATTTAATGGGGTCAAAACCAATTGGGTATTTAATGGAGTCAAAACCAGTATAAGGATAAATCTATCAAGGTGAATCCAAGCTTGTATGCTGCCACCCACTTCAAAAAAACACATGGAGTAGACAATTCTCAATAGAAATTGTCTCAAGCAATACCACTATGTTTTGAGATTATGAAAACCTTTGGATTTGATCATTAGGGGAAAATGAAAATAATTGAGGATTAATACCTTTAGAAAAAATTGCTCCACCATTAACTATTTCTTCACCCTAGCTAATGGAAACCAGTAAAGGATCTACGAACTAGTAGAATAAGGATGGAATTATCATCCACCATTGCTAGATTACTCGAATCATATTGTATTATTTACCATCATACTTGTTAGTCCCTAAAGTTGCACTTGATTGCTAAGGGAATGCTAGGGCATCATTGATTTATTGCAAAAGTTTTCTGAAGGTTTTTATGGTTTGGTTTTGAATGAGGTGGTTGAAAACGGGTTCAAAGGTTATAAAATAAACAAGAAAATTAGAATAAGAACAAAAGATATCCCATTGATTGGTTAACAACTAGTCACATAGATGGATTAAACCAGTAAGAAAAAGAGAAGATGAAGCCTTCAATTTGTCAACTTCACATAAATTCTTGTCTCAAAATATCATAAAGAAACAAGACCATCAGCTTGATATCAAAACTTGAAAAATAATTTCCACGGTAAATTTTTCACTGTATTAATTAATAGTCAAGAATCAAAAGCATTGCAATCTGAATAATGAATTCAAGCATGAAGAAAGAAAAAAATAGTAGAAAAGAGTGTCTAATCACCCATATGCCTTTGCTATTAAGTGTCAAATAGAACATAAATGCATTTACAAGGAGTTTCACAAAAAGGTCCTATGGATCTCCAATTTTTCGACCCCCCTTTCACTTCTCATTCTATAGAGTTTATATAGAAACAATACATAATTATGAAGATCCAAAAAAAATGGACCTGAAAACCTCCTCATCTATATTTAGTTTCTTGTTTCAAATAATAAAGGAGAAGATCCAATCTGATCTCGAATTCGAATTGATGAGGTGGCTTGTCCACTGTTGTCCATGAGTTTTTTCAGGAAAACAAATCTGGTAGATTCTTGAAAAATAGGGTCCAACAATCTCTTTGTATCTCTTAAATGGTGATAGTTGTTTAAACAATGAGAAAGGTTCTTTTGAAGGGGCATGTTCCCCAAAAAAACCTCTTTTAGTTTCAACAAATTCATCTCCAACTGTTCTGCAACCCCTCTTGAAGAAAAAGACTTAAACATGTAAAAATAACAGAGTATTTCCTGTAGCTTTATCAGAAAATCAGGCCTCAAAGATCAATTCGAATATCTTAAAATGTGATTGTTGTGTAAAAACCGAGAGAGTATTTTGTGAAGGGGAATGTTCCTAGAAAAAACCTCTTTTGGTTTCAACAAATTCATCTTCAGCTGTTCTGCAACCCCTCTTGAAGAAAAAGACTAAAATAGGTAAAAATATCAGAGTATTTCATGTAGCTTTATCAGAAAATTAGGCCTCAAAGATCAATTCGAATCTCTTAAAATGTGATTGTTGTGTAAAAACCAAGAGAGGTTTTTGTGAAGGGTTATGTTCCCAACAAAAACCTCTTTTGGTTTCAAAAATTCCTCTCCATGAAAAACAAAACAGGATCAATACCACGCCACCTGCCATGCTGCTGAATTGGTCTTTTTTCTCCTTCGCTTCCAATTCTGTTAGTTTTTCTATCCTTATTATCCAATTTAACTTTCTTTTGGCCATCATAAATTGTTTGGCCATCTTCTACCTCATGTTCACCATTTCCTCCTTCACTTGGGATTGACTTAATGGCATTGAGTTCACTTTAATGAAGATCACTAATCAATGCCTCTAGTTCCGTCTCTTTAATGTCTTGTCACGTGAGAAGGCCATCATTTACAGGAAGAGAATCAGGTGAAACACCAATTTCTGGTGTCTGGTCATGATTTTTATTTGTATCGATTTCAACTTTTCTCAGCATGGACTGTTCTGAATCTTGGGTACTAGTTAAATTTCTTCTTTTCTATGGTTCCTTTGATTTTAGCTGCTCAACAGAGAAATGAGAGACCTTCTAAAAAACAACAATAGAAAGTCTTTTGCATCTTAATCATGGGGAATAATCGTCATACATCACTCTAAAGGAAGACTAGATACTTCTGCCTCTACTTCAACCTCCTCATCCTCTGCATCATTCACATATAATGGTACTTCTACCAATAACAACTTCATCTTCAACTGGATTCATTGACCAAGTAGAGTAAACTAATTTACCTCCAACTTTAAGCAATGCAACACCTCTCATGGAAATTTGAACTTAAAGGCTATGTACCCCATTGCCAAGTCCAACATTTCTTTTTTTCCAGATATCAGGTGCCTTACGAATTGTTCCATCCCTGCTGCAAGTTACATCACATAATATGTGATAAAAAAACAACTCTCTTATAATTTTTGCATGGGTGTCTTCATTCATCTGAAGTCTTCCACTACCTTTATCCTCTATCTCATTTGTTGTTTGTGTCAACATGCCATTATTTTTGCAATGACAACTTGGAAATTTTTGTGCTTCATGATTGGTTACCAACAAGTTAGCACTGCACATCCTCTTCATCTGATGAATGAGAAGATTGCACCGTTGAACATTGACTTCATTTGCTATGACCATTCCCTTGAGTAGAAACACAAGCTTATTTGATTTGTGAATCATCTCTAGAAGTTGAAATGTTTTTGGCCCAGGTGCTGCACACATATCAAGAACATAGTGGTGCGACTGTACATCCAAGAAAAGGGGTGTCACCATGCTCACAACCTCATGTCAAGTTATGTTCCCAATCTCGTTTTCTTGCTTTAAGAATTCATGAATCCTTTCAAGCATTTGGTTTTTCCTTAGTTGCATGCGAGAGAAATTCAAGTGCCAAGAAAGATTTGTTGGATACCAGGGTAAAGGCCTAATATGTTCAACCACATTACCACCTACATCCTTAGCATTGAGAGATGCCAAAAACTCATTTTCAAGTTGGGATAGATTGTCATCAGAAAATTGCCCACTAGAATTTATTCAAAAAACTGCGGGTAAAGTTTTTTTAAGAATAGATATAAATTCATCCCATTCCTCATCAGGTATAATGCCTTGTTCTTGTGGATAATGATCAGAGCAGTGTGTCATTTAGGTCTAATTCAGTTGCGAGGAACTCTCCTTCTCCAATTCGGATTTTTCTTATCTGGAAGCAGGAATTGATTGACAAACTCTGTACCCACATGCTCTTTCTTCCACCATCTTTCTCCTCCAACCACAAATTTGCAAGATTTAGCAATTGTCTGTTTTGTCACCAACATTGGCATCTTCCCGATCTCCACCTAGTGACCATAAAAATTTAGTGCAAACTCCATGGAGACCTGTTCGTCGTGACCTTGGAAGGTAGTGAGGAATTAAAACCAACCAACATCTATAAATCTTTGCACCATCTGCGGATATGCCTCAATAATCTCAACTCCCTTAGGTTCCAATCTGACCACTTACCCGTTTCTCTTAGGTGCCATGAAACACTATGCCACAATAGGCACTGATCGGATTCTGAATTTACAAACTTCAACTGTTAACATATAACAGTTCTTCTGAGAAAAATACTTGCGCTTATAATTCAAAACAATCAGAATGACAAGTGGCGGGATTAGATAATCATTTTTGGGAATTTAAAGATTTTAAATGATTCCATTGTGTGTACAGGTCGATACGATCATGTAATGGTATGAATCACAACATGATTCCAAAGCTATTGTGGGACATATGAGAACTCTCAAACCACGATCTGTGTCATCATAACAAAATCTAGGTGACGTGCTCATATCAAGGCATGATTATCGTTGCACTACTGGAAGAAGGCTATTCATGTAGCACTATTAATGACTTAGCATAATTTTCAATTTGCAAGATTCAAATAGGAATATGAAGTGACACATCTTGTAAAACCATGTCTTAACTCCCCAAATTTAA
>JZKD02S1591667.1:727753-741537 GCA_000966675.3 Picea glauca
ATATAACAGTTCTTCTGAGAAAAATACTTGCGCTTATAATTCAACACAATCAGAATGACAAGTGGCGGGTTTAGATAATCATTTTTGGGAATTGAAAGATTTGAAATGATTCCATTGTGGGTACAGGGCGATCCGATCATGTAATGGTATGAATCACAAAATGATTCCAAAGCTATTGTGGGACATATGAGAACTCTCAAACCACGATCTGTGTCATCATAACAAAATCTAGGTGACGGGCGCATATCAAGGCATGATTATCTTTGCACTACGGGAATAAGGCTATTCATGTAGCACTATTAATGACTTAGCATAATTTTCAATTTGCAAGATTCAAATAGGAATATGAAGTGACACATCTTGTAAAACCATGTCTTAACTCCCCAAATTTAAGGAAATTATTCAAAAAGATAAAAATGTGAAACATAACAAACTGAAAACAAAGATTAAAATCAAATGAAAGAAAACAATGAAGTGCAAGTAGGGAGGGTTTAGGATTAGAGTTTCTCACTAAATCAAAAGAAAAATTAGAGACTAACAGTACTCATGTCCAAGGATATGATTAAGAAGCTCTCCAATAGGAATACTTTTATGTAAATGTGGGAATTGGCCAAGGTAATCCAATATTACGACCCTATGGTGACCTACTAATGCATACCACAACCATACACAATGATGTAGACACCCTTATCCCTCCTCAGGGCTACACTATCTCCTAGTCAGGATCTCCGAATTCCAGAGTCAGCGTAGCTCTCCTGGTTCCGAACTGGAACCTCTAACACTTAGTCCACAGAATCTTGTCTATAATTTACCCACGCAAGCTGGTTTTAGGCACGACCCCCACTCCTTGTGACCATAGGCATGACCACTAGCTTAGCCTGAAAGGCACATCACGTTTTGCATCCTTGAGGTTTTCCAATGTAATGAGTCCCTGGTTTCTCTGGTCGTGAAACCTCAATAAGGGCTAGCATAGGCTAGCTCCCCCCTTTCCTCGGCTCACGTGACTGCAGGCATGTGAACACCAACTTTACCAAAGAGCGGTTTGGGCTTCTCCAAGTTATGAGAGCCGAAACAATGAAGACCGAGATCTACGACCCATATATCCCTTCGATCAATGATGATGATCAATTCAGCGTTTTGCGTTTCGCGACTTCACCCCTCATGAGTTTTGTTCCTTCCTCCAAGTCATGAAAGCCGAAACACTTCCCTATTGTGGATCGATGGCTCTAAGACTCCAAGATCTGACGGCCTAAATCCTTTCGGGATTTTGTAGGTCAAGAGTCCCGAGTCTTACCTTTTCTATCCTTGGTCATTGAAATCTGAAATATCCCCACGCCGTGGATCAACAGTTCTAAACCTTCGAAGATCCGATGGCTTGAATCCTTTCAGGGTTTTACGGATCAAGAGTCCCTGCTCTCACCCCTTGTACTCCCGGTAGATGAAACTCGATACACCTCCATGCTGCAGATCGACATCTCCAAAACTCCAAAGATCCGATGGTCTGGATCCTTTCGGGGTTTTGTGGGCCAAGAGTCCCGTCTCTTTCCCTTTGCGTTCATGGTAGCTAAAAACCCAAAATGGGATCAACGACCCAGATCTATTAGGTCTGACGGCTACTACTCCCCCTGAGGGTTGAGCGTTGAAAGGTATTCCCACTAACCTACTCGCAACTCCTCTCAATCTAATGGCTCACAGGATTTTGCATCCCTCCCTGAAAGCTCTCTACCGGTTGTTCAGTTCCTCGTGGGTATTTCCTCCTAGGCATACGCAATGTTGAAGTTTGTGTGCCTGTCTCACCACAAATGACCATTGACCCTTCACTGCAATCTGAAGGTCAACAATGATCCCCCTCCTGACCTTCGTCACTCCTTGCGTCTAAGGGGTCTCGATAACTCAGATCCAAGGGATTTCTCACAGAGAAATCTCCCCTCCAATCCCCTTTCGTTCCCTTATGGCTTGATGCCCACCTTGCAGAGCTTTAAATGAAGAGAAACAATTGAATCTGAAAAACTAACATTCATAGTTTCCTACTCTCCCACAGAGATTCATTCACATTCTCATAAGAATGGAAATATCAGGAAATTGCAAACACAGATTATACAATGTGTATTTGGTTAAACTTTCGTTCTGTTATATTCACAAGTGTTGAAATGGATACAAAATACATTCAAATTACAATAACTCAAAAACTGAGATCTCCCGCTAACTCGCAGTTCTCTCTTACAACTAATTTCTCTTTGTATTGCAGTAAAACCCATCTAGGCATGCAAACTTCTACTTAACTCACAAATATTTCTAGGGTTTCCCCTAGCTACTTGCCTATTGTAAAATTCGTCCTATGTTATCTTAGTTCAGTCGCACTCCAGAGCCGTAGTGGAAACTCCTGCTCCGCCTACGATTTTCAAAACGTGTCTCAAAGGGTAAAATTCGGCACTAGTTCAAGTGCGCCTCCAAAGGCAAAATTTTGGTGCTGAGTTAAGGCAGATTTCAAAATCGGTTGCAGCTGCTAACGTTGAAGTTCTGGAAGAACTCCCAAGTGTTGAGTGGTCCTGCCTCTGCCTACTTGTCAACGATGCTCCTGCATCACACAATATGAACAACAACAAATGAAAGGCAATGTGAAAACAATAACATATTTTGGTCTATGGGGATTCAATTCCTTCTCTTATTAAGAATTTCAAGGATATTAGGCTTCTTGTGCTAATACTGAAGAAAGAAACATGCAAATGTAGTGTTGGCTCTTCTGCACTGGAAGAACTGTTGTACAATATGAGCTAGATACTAATGTAAGTTGTTGCGATATTTATTCTTATTAGTCCCTGCCTAGCCAAGGGAAGATATTGAGTCTTGAGCAACCCTTCAGTCAACCTACCTTTGGAGGCAATGAAAGAAAGAACTGCTTATAAACATCATCTTGAAGCAATGATTCGAAAGAGAGCAAGCTCTACATCCCTCTGCTCTATGACACATTCTTGGCATCACCTCATAAATAACATAATCAAACTAGAAAATATATAACACATTCTAATGTGAAGAGGATCAATCTCAATTCACACAGATTTTGAATCTGTATGATTTTTTAAAGAGGAAGCCATTGAAATGAGATATTGTTGTAAATGAATACGACAAGCTACAAGAAACCAAAAAACAATGAGATATAAACAACGAGCTACAAGAAGCCAAAACCATATGTGTTCAACCCCAAGTGAGCAGCATTACTTCTGCTATCATAAACACCAACGACATTCATCACATGGGTGTATGATGGCTGGAAAGAGGGTTGGCTTATCCCAGAGTGGATCCCAAGAATGATCCTCACTACTGCGAACTCAGCGAGAACGTTGGTGGAATTAACTCCTACTTCTAGAGCAATTGACAGTTGGCCTACAATACCTCATTGAAGTCTACACGTACCCAGATGGTGCGCTCGCTCCATCGTCAGTTTCGTCTTTCCAAATCTTTTTACGGGCTTTCACGGATTTCTGCGTAATATTGGTTTCAATTATTTACTTGTCATTATCTATAAATATCTATTACTTTATAAGATTAAATTAATATATCTTAATTATTATCTTACAATATAAAATAGACAGTATTTAATCTTTATATAATTAATTATGGTGTGTATAGAGGGTTGCCAAAAAAAAATCGTGGTTGAAAAACTACGAGGAAGGGGAGAGGTTGGCTGGCTGATCTCAGCATAATATTTTACCAATAAAACATCCCTTCTTGTTCATCACTGTTGTTTGCTCAGGTTATGTGATACGTTTTTATGGAGTTCAGGGTATCTTAGTATGAATCTAAGACTGATTTGGTATAAAAGAACTTAATGTAAGACTCATTTGGTATTAAAGAACTTATTTGTTTAAGGACTTGTTCTCTGTACTATCTAAAATCATTTTTTAGAAAAACAAAATAATGAAATAATTTGGGATAACACAGATCAAATCCATTTCAAAATAATTTGGAATAGCACAAAGATTAAGTCCATGAATTTTGCTTATGTTTTGTGATATTTTTTTTATAAAATTTAGTGTTCAAATTTGATTTTATTCCATTTGTTTATTTACTTGTCACTATCGATTGATTCATAAGGTTAAATTAAGCATTATTAATAATGTTTAGTTTGAAAGTTAAAATTGTTATTATTAAAATAAATTTATTTTATTGCAAATTTTTATAATTATTTAATTTTAAAAAATATTGTTGACATTATTTTCACATGCTGTTAAATTCATAATAAATGGAAATAGATGATAACTAAAATATCAAGTATTCACCATAGCTAAGCAACTTTTGTAGATCAAGCTTTCCATACCATAGCTCTTCGTGGTCCCTCGCACGATTGCTATCCACTCTCCGATCCTTTTAGTTCGCCTTCCTACATGTTTTATATTGCTGCTCTTGGAGCAATTCTTTATGTCTTATATGTGTGATTAAAAATAATATTTTTTTAATAAGATTAATTTAGTATATAAACTAAGCAATTCTTTTTTTCTTTTTGAATTTGAATGGTGATTGTAAGAATTTTGTTTCTTCCATTTATTTTTAATAAAATTTTACATAATTATAATTTATATAAAAATAATTATAATTTATTATTTTATTTATATACAAAGTATTCAATATATTTCATTATTATTTTATTTTAATAATGTACATTTTATTATTTTATTTTAATAATGTTATATTATTATTATAAAAATTTACATAATTATAATTTATATAAAAATAAATTTAATTTATTATTTTATTTATATACAAATTATTCCATATATTTTATTATTTTATTTTAATAATGTATATTTTATTATTTTATTTTAATAATGTATATTTTATTATTTTATTTTAATAATGTTATATTATTATTATCAAAATTTACATAATTATTTCTAGAGGAGGATCCTAACATGGAAGCAAATATCCTACCAAAAGCGGGCTCAGATGACTAGCCCATTTCTTTCTGTCTAGCCACACGGGACACTCCCAAGCTCAAACCCTTTCGCTTTGAGAAATTTAGGCTTTCTCACTCTGATTTCCATCAGCTCGCAAAGTCTCGGTGGGCCGAGGCAGAAATACGTCATGGAACCTGCATGTACAGATTCCAGCAATGCCTTAAAAACTTCAAGCAACACCTAAATCTCTGGAACAAAACTACCTTTGGAAACATATTCCAATGCATGCAAGAAATTGAACACCGATTGGAAGCCTTGCAACAAATTTTCATCTGTGGATTCAGGTCCCCAGATCTAATGAAAGAAGAAGAGGAACTCCAAGCAGAATTAGACGACCGAAAAAAGAAAGAAGAATTGTTGTGGCACCAGAAATCCATAGTACAATGGCTCAAAGAGGGCGAGAGGAACACAAAGTTCTTCTTCCGCGCAATGGTGCACCATAGATACATCAATCGGATAACCCAAATGGAGGAAGTTCAAGGAAATCCTATAAGAGAACACAACCTTATAGCCGAGGAGTTGAACAGCTACTACAAAGAGCTTCTCGCATAAACCAACGAGAATAGGGGGGACGCAATACAAAAAATAGCCAGGCATATACCCTCATTGGTTACTCAAGAGAAGAATGAGGCCTTAATGAGACCCATTACCCAAGAAGAGGTGGACCATGCAGTCAAGGAAATGCCCTCAGGGAAATTGCCAGGGCCCGATGGCTTCACCACAGATTTCTTTCATCACTGTTGGGACTTAATAAGAGAAGAAATCTGGCAGGTTGTGGAGGAATCTAGGACCTCGGGCGAGCTACTCTCGGCTTTCAACACCATTTTTCTCAACCTCATCCTGAAAGAGGAGAGAGTCACTCATCCAAAGTAGTACATGCTAGTTTCCCTTTGCAGCATCATCTACAAAATAATCACTAAGGTAATAGACACACGCTTAAAGCTAATCCTCCCCTTTGTCATCCAAAGAACAAGCTAGCTATGTGGAAGGGCGTCATATCATGGACAACATCATCCTTGCTCATGAGGTGATCCACTCACTAAAGATGACCAAAACTCCAGGTATGCTCATCAAACTCGACCTTTCATAAGATTTTGATAGACTAAGTTGGCAATATCTTCACTCCATGCTCAAATCCTTTTGCTTTGATAAACTTTGGGTGAACTGGATCCTCAAGCTCACCTCTTTGCCCTTTTTCTCAATACTGGTCAATGGAGTCCCATCCCAACCCTTCTCCCCCACTAGAGGCATCAGACAAGGAGACCCTCTTTGTCCCTTCCCCTTTGTCCTAATGGTAGAAGGACTAAGATGCTACATCAAGGATGTGATTTTGGAAGGGTCCCTTCTTAGCCTACCCTTCCACAATCTCCAACCTGCACCATCGCACAACTAGTTTGTTGATGACACCCTACTTATGAACACCCCCACGGTGCGCAAAGACAACAAGCTCAATTCCATTCTTTCAGAATTTGTGGAAGCTTTAGGCATGGCTCTTAACCTTGACAAATCCAAGATCTACTTCTTCAACATGTCGATCGCTGTCCAAAATCATGTTTCTTGCCTCCTTGGCATACCCAAGAGCTCCCTTCCGTCTAACTACCTAGGAATCCTCCTCACAGGAGATCTAGTGAACTCTATTTCTTGGGACAACCTGCTCTTATCCATCTCCCACGAGCTCACTAATTGGACCTTCAGACCTCTAAACATTGTGGCTCGACTAGTCCTCCTTAAGTCAGTCCTGCAAGCCCTATCTACCTACCTCTTCACTTCCCTGGAAGTGCCCAAATCGGTTATCAGAGAAATCAGGGGCCTCCAACAAAAATTCTTATGGAATGGACATACTCCTAACAAAAAATGGGCTTTTGTAAGCTCAGAGAAGCTCTGCAAACCCAAAAATCTAGGCAGCCTAGGTCTTCACGACCCTGGAAAGCTAAATCAAGTCATGGGAGCCAAAATGTGGTGGCAATGGCTCAAGCATCCCACTGAACTATGGAGGCAACTATGGAAACAGAAGTATGCCTCGACCACCTGGGCTGATCATTTAATCCGATTTAATGACCAAATCCAAGGCTCCAACATCTGGAACACTTCCTTGAAAAATCACCTTCTAGTCCAGAAGCATGCCTTTTGGGAAATTAGGAGTAGGGAAAGTGCACTATTCTGGCAGGACTCCTGGAAACAACAAACACCCCTAGTCAATATGGAAGCACCTAGCCCCCTCAGGCAAGCACTACAATAAGAATCCTTCCAATGGGTCAAATATCTATTGAGAACAACAGACAAGAACATGACTTGGCAGTAATGGAGAATAGAAAAACAAGAACTTTAGCTCTCAGGGGAAGTGGATCTCGAGGACTGGAAAGCCTGCGCAAGCCATAGGAAAATCCCAATTCGGGAAGGCCTGAACATTATTAGATGGGGGTACTCCACAACAGGTAACTTCTCAATCAAGGAAGCCTATCATATATAGAGGAACTACTAGCATCACGCTAAGGAGAGCATCTGGAGAAAAATTTGGAACTCTGCCCTCTGGCCTAAAGTTTCAATATTTCTCTAGCTCACAGTACAAAACCGCATCCTCACCTGGGACAACCTCATAAAAAGGGGCTTTATAGGCCCAACAATCTCCACCCTCTACCAACAACAAGAGGAGAAAATGGAACAGCTTCTCAATAGTTGTCACTACAGCCAATGGATTTGGGACCTAGGATCCCAAACAATGCTTCGCTCTAACCGAAATAGAAACAGTGTTAGGGATACCTTAGAGAACTGGGACTCGATCTCTTTCCACAATCCAATTCTTGAGCGTATTTGGTAGCTTCTCCCAGGCTTAACCCTCTGGTGGATCTGGAAGGAAAGAAACAAAAGGATTTTCCACTCAAAAGATTCCCCTCCTACCTCAGTTTGGGAGAGAATTGTGAAGTTTATCCGTGAAACAATCAAAAGTAAGTCATGGACCCCTGATGACCTGATCTGCAATCCAGAGGAGAGGGGCATATTTCAAAATTGGAATTTTAGCATGCATAATCAGGCCACCACAACTACAGTCAGACGCCCTCCTTGTAGCCCAAGAATTTGGTCACCACCTCCAACGAGATTCATAAAGATCAATTTCGATGGCGCCTCAAAAGGCAACCCAAGACCAATGGGTTACATGACAATTCTCAGAAACTCAAATGGCGAGATCCTTCACATTGTAGTAGGCTTCCTGGGTGATAATACAAACAATGCAGTTGACCTTCTAAGTCTACTAAGATGACTCAAGTTAGTAGTTGACAATCAGTACCAAAGGGTCATCGTGGAGGGGGAATCTCAAATTATCATCTAGCTCATAACCAAAATTCTCCATGGTGAACATCCTTCAGAAATATCACCCAGTTGACATCTCTCGAGACTACTAGAAGACTTTGGATCACTCCTCTATCCCAAACTTATCATTATCCCTTCTCACGTCAAAAGGGAAGAAAACAAAGTAGCAGACTGCCTAACAAATGAAGGAATCAACATCGAGATGGAACATATTCACTAGAAGGCTCAAACTTATGCCTGCAATGATCTCTCGAAACGTTGCCAAGACCTCACCAACAACGTTGTCAGATGGGGTGCCATGCGGACCAAAGGATAAACCTGGAGCAGAGCCAGGCCTGGCCATAAATGAGGTCGGTCAAATCCCATCCCCTCAGCATTAAGGATGGGAGCTGGCTCTAACTGCCTCTCACCTGAAAGAGGACTCGCCCCTCATGCGAGTTGTCCAGTTATGCAATTCATTTACGAGGGGGACTTAATGGAGTTGGACGTCCTGTCGGCCCTCCTTCTTTTGTTGCCCCCATGCCATGCTTTCTTCCATTTCATCCTTACCCTGCACCAGCTCTGCAACGGTTATATTTGGAGCAGTGAGTACTCCATCCTCTGCATAAATTCTATCTGCTTTTTCACCTTAATGCCACGCAAATGGGGGAAGCCACGTCGTGGCTCCGCCTGGTACACCTTTACTGCCTAAAGGAGGAGGCTCCAAAGGATGGAATGAGCACTCTCCATGGCTAGGACCCAAATCGCGCACAGAAGGATTGTGCTCAGAACGCCTCCCAGGGTGTCTGTTGAAGAAGCTATCCCGGAGGGGCCAATGGCCTATGTTGAAGAAGCTATCATGGAGGAGCCATTTCAGGTTCCCCTAGAGCATTTCCTCTTTATGGGGCCTGACAATTGGAACCCACCAAGTGATTTTCGAGAGGAGGCCTCCATGCCTGCCATTGCAAAACAATAAGGCCACAAGCAGGAAAAGGAAGAATTCCTCACCTGCTTCATAGAGGAGGAGATACTAGAAGAGGTGACCTCTCATACAACAATACCAATAGTTGATAACACCTTGGACGACAACATGGAAGGTGAACGGGGTGAGGACGTCAGTAGGGAAGCAACCATAGAGCAACATAGAGAAGTGGCTTCAAGCAAGGTCGAGGAAATGCAATAGGGAGACACGACTAGGGAGGGTGGCACGATCTTCACACCACCTCCCATCTCTTCCATGTATAATCAGTGGTATGTCCCACCACCTTTTTTCCACCTGGAACACCTTGAATTGTTGTTTGATTTGCGAGGAAAATGGTAGACCAAGTCTACCATGGCATCCTCATGGGTCATTGTTTGGATATGCTCTACGATGACTTCTCCAATGCACCAACAGGGTGGAGATGCCCAACTTGTGCGTAGCTTTTCGTGATTCCAGCTAAGGAAAATTCTCAGGATGCAGATGCCACCTATGACGCGACCAGGTAACTTCCATGGTCTTGATTAAGATTCCAGTCTCAACTTTTAGAGTTCTGTGCATGTTTCTAGTTTTTTTTTTTTTTTGCAAGACAATAGTCATAGTTCAGACAATGAAACCCCATGAGTCATGGTTTCCTTCGAGAAGGACTGAGGGCAAACCGTCTATTTTGGCTTCTGCTTCAGTGGCGGAATGGATGGTAGCCTAAGTACAACTGTAATTTTTGCCAATTAATATAACAAGAACTTTCTTTTTTACTTAAAAAAAAATTACATAATTATAATTTATATAAAAATAATTATAATTTATTATTTTATTTATATACAAATTACTAAATATATTTTATTATTTTATTTTAATAATTATTTTATTATTTATATACAAATTACTCAATATATTTTATTATTTTATTTTAATAATGTTATATTTGCATTCATTGCCATGTTTTTTTTTAACAATTAAACTTTGTAACAAATACAAAATTAAATCTCGAAGAAGTCTTATCCTTGTGCGTTGGAAATGTTTGTATCTTATAATTCAGATATTTTTTCAAGGTTTTATGTAACTAATTTAACATAGCATTTGTTCATTCCATATGATATTTAAATTACTTCATATATAAAATACAAAATTAAAATTTCTCTAACATATAATGCACCAAATAAGTATTAACAAAACCAAATATAATCCTTTTTAGTACGAATTTAATACCATTTAATATGTTCCGGCAAAGATTACATTTATTCAACATGGCAGGGACTAGCTGCTATGCAGCTATTTCCGTTGTTAGTATGCAGTTACTATAGCAACCTGTAAGGTTAAAATCCTATTAAATTAGTCAATTATATCCTAAGTTTTTTTTATATATTTTTTATTTGATTTTTTTTAATAAAAATAATACATTTATTTTTTTTCTCATGTCTTATAACAAATTATTCATTGGCTAAAACCAACTTGATATGACATTAATCCCTTAGTGTGTTCAAATTTTTAAAATCTATTTGTAAGAGTTAAAAATCAATTTATAAAAACAAACTACAAATTTTATGATTAACGAGTAGGGACGGTGCTTGTTCCCTGACATTGTGCACGGCAGTCAAGAGACGCTGGAGTCAAGGGTAGGTGTAGTCGATACCTCTTAACGTGGCGACTTGCATACATGACTCGAGGTATAAATCCACATGATGAGCTAATTCTGTAATTCATATAGATTTTCATGATTTAAGGCGAAGACGAGGAAAATCCATGCGAGCCACAATTTGGCACATGCACATTTCTATGTATATATATACAATTTTAGGCTACCAAGTTGGGTGCACCGTAAGTAATATGCAGTTTTATTGAATTTAAAATTTTATGAATGATGTGAGACTATAATAGATAAAAAATTGTTTACGTTCACACGAAATCTATCAATGAAGAAGTACAAAACTTCCCAAGTGTAGCCCATAATGGCAATTACGGGAAAGAGGTTTTAGCCCATGAATTATATCCGTCTTGAACGATTTTTGTTACTCCGTGTATGTCTTTCTCATTTATAATAAAAATCCATGTTTTTATATAGCAATGAAATCTTATTGCCTTGTTCAAAGCCATACATGTAGAAATCAATTAAGATATATGGTTTCCAATCACTGCATTTTAATATATCTTCGTTGTAGTTATTCACTTTAACATGGAAAAACCCCGTTGGGGGAGAGGAGTCATTGATATAATAATTGATGTGAATGCTCGCATGTGATATTGATGGTGGAAGCAAAGACGACTTCTGTATATTGGAAATGAACTAATAAATATTGTTTGTGGATTGTGTTTTAACCAAAGATATTTGGTTCAATATTTTAATGAAGATCAAGTGTATAAATAATTGGGAAGGAAGACAAGTAAATGGTTGCTATCTAAATTGGTTTAAAAAAAAAAAAAATTCTAAAGAATTACCACGTGTTATTTGCTGGGAGATTTGGAAACAAAGGAATCAGGTAATTTTGGACTGAGGTTATTTTTGGAAACAGGAATCCCCATAGGTTCAGAGTGTGTAATAGTATACTCCAGGTTATAGGAGAAACAAATAATCAAAAGGTAGATAAGGGGAGCAGAATAGATAGACCACCAGTACTAGACTAGGAGTTGACAATAGGCTTCTTTGATGGAGCCTCACGAGAAAGAGGAGCAAAGCATGGGGATGATGCAATTATAAAATGTCCCTTTCTAGGTAAATTCAAATTAAAGATGAACTGCGGAAATGGTACCAATACGAAAGGGGGACTACTTGCCTTGTGGTGCATACTCTATTTTGTTTGCTACAAAAAGTTAAATAGGATTCAACTAGTTGGAGACTCAAAGATTATTATAGACTGGTATACTAATAAATGTAACATTGAGGTGATCTCTCTTCAACTTTGGATGTCAAGAATTTGAGCACTGAGCGAGAGCTTTGATCAGATAAAGGCTTAGCATATATACATGTTTTATGACAAGGAAGATGATGAGATGTCGAAAGAAGCACTTCTCCTAGAAGAAGATGACATATTTTATGTAGAAGAATATGATCGACATACTGGCAATTTTGAAAGACTAGAATTTTGAAAACTAAAAAATTTGTAATGAGTGAAAACAAATAGTTTTGATTTGGTTTTTTTCTGTGGGAAGGATGACAGCTATAAAATAGTGCTATTTTTTTGTAAGATAAACATTAAACTGGTTATATGTAACAGATAGATAGATTGTCTTAAATGGCAGTTTTAAAATGTATGATGGAAACTTTATATTGATTAATATAAGCTTTTTTCCTCTATTGAAAAAAAATATAAGAGTTTCTTTCCCATGTATTCGAGGTATTAGTTTTGAGACCTTCGTTGTATATGTTATATGTTGTATCGTTGATGTTATATGTTGTATCGTTGATCCTTTCATAGAATTGTACAGGTGCTTTATATAAGTTAAAAAAAGCTTCTTTAATAGTCCAAATGGGTAGCAATCATCATGTGTAATTTTCTTGTGAAATCATCATGTGTAATTCTCTTGTGAAATCATAGGCTAGCTTATATACGTAGCACCCTTAAACAGAATGGTCATGAATTGGTCATGAATGATACTTGTTATGATTTACTTATACATAGTAGCTTACTCTAAACTATGAACTAATACCATTTAAGTAGCACCCTTAAACATAATGGTCATGAATGATACTTGCTTGTTATGATTTACTTATACATAGTAGCTTACTCTGAACTATGACCTAATATCGTTTAAGTAGCACCCTTAAACATAATGATCATGAATGATACTTGCTTGTTATGATTTACTTATACATAGTAGCTTACTCTGAACTATGAACTAATACGGTTTACATAGCACCCTTAAATAGAATGGTCATGAATTGGTCATGAATGATACTTGCTTGTTATGATTTACTTATACATAGTAGTTTACTGTGAACTATGAACTAATACCGTTTAAGTAGCACCCTTAAACAGAATGGTCATGAATGATACTTGCTTGTTATGATTTACTTATACATAGTAGTTTACTCTGAACTACGAACTAATACCATTTAGATTGATTTTTCTTGTCGTATTGAAGGATGCTTTATTTCAGGTAACAATGAATTTTAGTAATGGTTGTTCAACATATTTGAAAAATGGAATATACAATGGGATATATCTTCATTTAACACAACAATAATTCTCATATTCATTTAACACAACAATAATTCTCATATTATCATTAATATTATTATTTTTATTTGAAAATAATTTGATTTTGTTTTATAATTTTCATTATCCATTTTATGTTTTAATTTGAAAATTAATCTTAATATAGTTTTTTAGACCCTTAATCATCATGGATTTATAAACATTTGCTATTCTTCTCCTATTGTTATCATATCATATTGAACAATGCTTTATTTATTATTATCATATCATATTAAACAATGCTTTTATATTTGAACTATGCTTTATTTATTGTTATCATATCATATTAAATAATACTTTTATATTTGAACAATACTTTATTTATTGTTATCATATCATATTAAACAATGCTTTATTTTAGGTAACAAC
>JZKD02S1591667.1:741547-759525 GCA_000966675.3 Picea glauca
CATATTAATGAATATTCCAAGTGTAGGTAAGGTTTGTATCAACGTAGAGTGCCATTCAATACAATTTCTTGTGACAACTAAGGTATGTGATTTCGTTCGTATTTGGTGCCATTAATATCATGGATAAGAGTATTATTACTCTTCTAGGTTCGTTTTGGTTATCAAGATTTTGGTTTTGTTCTGGGTTTATTATACATCAACACAATTCGTTCTGATTTTATTATACATCAATGCATTTCATACTATTTTTTTTTTCTTCCATGATTGTAACATGGAAAAGAAAACGAGGAAAATATTACCAGGCTTGGATTAGATCCATCATGGCTACTGATAGCACGGTCGATGTTTAATAGTTCAGGTATTATTGATACCCTCCTAACCCTCAATTTTCTTCTATTAATTTCATGGCATCTACATATTATTGACTTAGTGAATATGCCATTGTTAAATTTTATATGCAAGAAGGAATCTAATTATATTCGAAGGGTAAAACCCTCGACCCATAAATGGGATTTGTGAGTTATTTTCCACTAATCCAGAGGCAATGACTTCCCATATATCTTTAAGCATTTCTCTATTGAAATACACGCGATATCGCTGTAGAATATTTTTATTGGCTCTTGGTTTCTTACAGGGGTTAATTACAAGCTTGAGATGGTTTTCCCTTAAAAGAGTTCATACAAAGTTACAGTGATGTGTAACGACTAACGTGTAGGATCAAATATCACCGGGTCATCACCTTTAATGCAAATGTAAAGATGTATTTTCTCGTATCTGTCTCTTCCATAGTTTGTAGCCAAGATATGTCCATACTATTTCTTGTTTTGATCTTCTCCATTCACGCTTCACGGGTCTGTAACAAGATATTTTGAAACTCATTAACATCACTTTTTTAATATAACCCAGACTCATTTCTATATTGCGTCACAAAGGTTTGTTTTGAAGTTAACATATTAATTATATATATATATATATATATATATATATATATATATATATATATATATATATATATATATTATTATTATTATTATCTTTAAAAAAATTCATCATATCCTCCTCAGTGAAGCCAATGAAGCTACAAACTAACAAATTCCATGCTTCCCATTACTTATATTTAATGTAGTGGATTCTTTCTGGATTAACCAGATTAGATTTATGGTTTTAGAGACCTCTTTTTTACAGTCATAAACATTTTAAGTTTGTGCTCCATTTATTTTAAAAGGAAATATATGAAATTCATCTCTAATTATCTCCACAAATACAAATATTTCTAACTCGCAAAAAATAATTCCAACTAGGGTTTCTGTACTATGCTTCATGGTTTTATTTCATGAACTCTCTTATATTTTTATAAATCCATATTTGTACGTGCTCTGCATTAAAATCTTTAGTTAAAATCACCGTGCTAGAGACCAATATATATATAGATAGATATTTCCCGTGGTACATAGAAAAATGATTTACTAAAGCAATATCATCTTCAAAGAAAACCCAATCATCTATAGTTCATATATTACAACGAGATTCAAAGTTCTAAATACTTTTAGTACCATTAGAACTCTGGTTGGGATTATTTTTCTTTACTAATGCATCAGAATGAATATTATCATGCTACTAAAAATAGGTTATGTGTGTACTCAAGTAATTACATTTCAGTACAATATCCTTTCAAATGAGAAAAAAATGGTCTCTTTTTTGGTTCTGCAAATATCTATCTACGATATTTTCTATATAATACATAACATTGCAAAAAAAATTGTCTCTTTTTTGGTTCTGCAAATATCTATCTACAATATTTTCTATAATGCATAACATTATCTATCTACAATATTTTCTATAATGCATAGCATTTTACTGGTATTATTTAACTCCTAACATCAAATAATATATATAAACAAGATTCATCTTTCATATTTATTTATGATAGAATAAATCTTCGTTTTTATTCAATATTTATTTATGCTAGAATAAATCTTCTTTTTTATTCAACAAAAAGTATGCTCAAAAGTAGGTGAGGATATAATCGAGTTCCTCCTAACCATAGACCACAAAAACCAAACTACTTTCTCTTATTACCCACTAGCTTAATCCATTAATCCACAGGGATTAAAAATTTCAATAACCCTTTTCTAGCAAAACTAGAACTTGAATCTTTCACAAAACCATCAAAATTCAATTTCTTCACACAAGTACTCAATAACTTCCTACCTCTTCTATACTTGTTTTTCCTCTTATGTTACCAAGTAGAAATAATAACTTCCCTCCTACCTCTTCTATACTTGTTTTTCCTCTTATGTTACCAAGTAGAAATAATAACTTCCCTAAGTATTTATTTTCAAGTTAGCCTCATCCCTAACCCTAGGGAATATTCTTGGACTAACTTATTTTTATCTTGTTCCCTCACTCCCACATATTTGGTAGTAGGTTTACTCTTGTCCTCCTAGAAAATATTTACAATGGTGGTTTTTATCCCTTTTTACTCTCCCATGGATTAGGGATTATTCCTTTGTAAGTGAATTTTCTCATCAATTTGTCTCATGTTAAATAAAATAAATTAAAAACAATGTTTACAAAAATATTGGGCATCATTAATGTTTATGATGATATAAATTTAACTTGAGTCGTTTCTCAAAAAAAAACTTTATCAATTATAAATAACCAAAATTAAAATTTCAAATGTTCATAAGAAAAGGGATATTACATCCTTCCCCCCTTGAATTGAACATTTTCCTTGGTGTTGCCTAATGAGCATCTCATATCTAGAGAAGAAATGGATAATCTTTCCTTATAGCTTCCTCCATTTCCCAAGTGGCGTCCTTAAGACTAAAGTGCCTCCACTGCACTTTATAGTTTCCATCTTGTCGAAAATGGATAACCACGTGGAACTCGCCTTTTGGTTCCACCTCGATCATGATTACAGTTAACAATCTGAGATACATTACACACATTTATTTAGAAATGAGACATGAAATAAATTGTGTGCTTTCAGATTCATTGGTAGTGCACGTTGGTAGGCTACTAGTGCTACTCTAGCAAGTACTTCAAAAGGTCCACAATACCATGGTGATAACTTGGAACTTTCCCCATGTCCGAATGAACTATTTCTAGGTTTTACATTTAAGTAAACATGTTCTCCAGCATTAAATTTTGTATGTACCCTTTTTTAATCTACATAAATTTTATGTATGTCTTGTGCCTTTTCTAAGTTATGTTTTTCTTTCTAGAAAAATATTTCCATTTCCTTTAACATGTCTGGTCCTAGAATAAGTATACTAACGGGGATATCCCAACTAATCAGGGTTATGCGCCTTCTACTATACATCATTTAAAAATGACTCATTTTTAAAGAAGATTGCTAACCATTGTTTTATGTAAACTCAACTAGATGTAGGTAGTCCTCCCACTTTGCTAGGAAATCCATTACATACATCCACAACATATCCTCAACAATGTGGTTATTCCTTTTGGTCTGACTGTTAGTTTGAGGATGATATACATAACTCAGTTGAGTTTCCAATCCACTAAACAAAGTCTTGCAAAACTTGGAGTTAAACTTTGTATCCATGTGTGAGATGATTGTATTAGGTAATGTGTGAAAGCCTCTTTCATAAAAATATCTGCAATATTTATGGCTTTGTGAGTAGACTTTACCAGAATAAAATGTTCATCTTTGGTAAGTTTATGTATCATTACCATTATAGATTCATTTTGAATTCTAGTTGTAGGTAAACATGTAATAAATTCCATACTAATCACGTCCCATTTCCACTCAGTAATGAGTGTAACAAACACAACGTCATGACTACAGCGAGGCAGAAAGTGCAATTTTTTTTGGGGGGGGTTTAGGAAGGAAGGTAACGACGACAACATTTGAACCACACAACTGACGATGAACACCATGAAAGCATATCAGGCAATAGACAACAATGATTAACAATAGCACATCGAGCAACTGGGTGAAACATGTGGAAATCAAGGACAAACAGAAGCGACTACCTCCCTGACACAAACACGATGACGCCCACAGGATAAGGGACAACATCCACATCCTGACAAAACGGTCTTGGCGACCAATAAATAGAACCTCAAAGGCGCACAACCAAACACATGAAGGCGTTACGACCCAAGCGCTAAAAACAACTTATAACGATCAATAACACCCACAATGAGACACCTGACCCTGACCATGTTATCATTCACCGCTTTACAATAGGGCACACCATTATCCCCTCAACTGGAATCATGTCGTGCCCAGGTGATAGACGTGACAATAACCCTAACACAACATAACCTAACTAGACCAAGGACTCAAGAAAATCCAACGTGCGAGGAGACCGAATCAACTCACAAGAAGATGATGCCCACACACCCAAGCAACAAGTCTACAAGATGCAAGAGGACTACATTCAAAGGAAAAGTGCAAGATATTACCTGACTCCACCAACAAACCAACTATTAACTGAAAAGAAAGATGTCTAAGTGCGAAGGTTGAATTGTTACCAAGCTACTAAGGTCATAAATGTTATCTTAATGCGAACTAATATAGGCACTTAAAAAATCACAATATGCTTATCAACAATTATAAACTGTCCATTAAAATAAGTGAAAATAAGTAAATTACTTAACATTTTAAAAGTGCTCCACACTACTTATAAAATAATCAACATTGTTGTCTAAATTAACTAGTTTAAATTGTAACCACTCGATGATTTAACAAGTCCAAAATAATCAATCAATAATATCGTATAATAACATTTCTGTCTATATTGTGTAATAGCGTTATTGTTCACAATAAATACACTCTGTAATTTAAATGTTATAGTCTATATTACACAAGTCTATATTTTAAGAATGTTAACAATATTTGAGTTATTATTCATGATATTAACTCACTATCCACTAAAAGAATTAACAATGTAATTAAATGACCAAGAATATCACTATAATACTCTATCTAATTAAAGAGTTAATCATAAGTATAGCTAGTGTGTATGTAGTTGTCAAGTCATTAGCTAATTAGCAATATAAATGAATAGAAAGGAAAATAACATAATCGCTCTCTCAAAACAAAGTTAGCCAAAATAATCGCTGGCATGCAATTTACTGTCATAAAAATACTAACCGTCAAGCATATAGTTGTCTAATAAAATAATTATTGTCCATCGCTATCATATAATAAAATTTTTGTCAAAGACGAACTGTGAGCAGTCACTCCAGATATAAAATAAATCGACACCTTCCATTAAATTCAACGCTATCCAACAAATCGTTGTGTAATACACCTGCCATTCCAATGCAATCTACGCAGAAGCAGTTGGATGGTTGCCTGATATAAAATAGTTGTCAGTTATATAAGACGATGTTCAACATAAATATTGTCGGCATAATTAATAATTAAAATAAATGTTGTTAAAATATCAAGGGAAATTCGCTGGTATTACAGAATTCATCAACGCAGGTACCCTGGCCATGGATACACTGCTAATTTCGAGGTTCAATAAATATGGTAAAGATAGAATCGCAGAGGCAACACCATGAAATCGTTGTCATAACTAAAATGAAATCGCAGAGGTGAAATACCAGAATCTTAGTGCAATCCGTGCAACGTGTCTAAGGTAAGGAGGAAGCTGGGCAGGGAGCCACGAAATTCATAATGTGAAGACTAGTAAATGTGACGTGAAAAGTGTGGGCGTGTTGGGTAAAACGCAGTTTATTTATGGTGAAAACGCATTGAAAAAAAAAATGAATTGTGTAAGACGATTTGGTAAGAAGAAATAATGGGCACAAAAAAACGAGTTGGTAACAGGATTTGGTAAGAAAATAAAACGAAATGACAAATGGGACATCCATCTAACTTCTTGTCCAATGCCAAGAAGGACTTCCAGGGTAATTAAGGTATGAAAACACAGTCGAAGGCGGCCATTAAAACGCATAGAAATTGATAGTTGCGTACAGTGTATGAATCATTGAAAAGATAGGTAGAACGCGGAGCAAAAACAACATAAAGCGCAGTAGGTAAATCTCTGTGTAAGTAAGTCCGTAGTGTATATATTCTAACTCACAAGGTAAATAAGGGATAAGGCTGTTATTTAATTCTATGAAACTGCAGAGTAAATAAATGGAATAAAACACAGTCCATTGTGGCCAAAGGCACAGTCAAATTAGTCATCAAGGTAATAATCGCAAAGTTAAAAGGCAGACCAGAAGTAAAATAAAAAACACATGGTAAATTTGCCAGGAAAAGCATTAAAACGCAGACTTAAATCATTTCTAGGAAGGGTTTTAAAAACACAGAGTTACTTCGCCAGGGAATGCATCAAACCTGTGATAAAATCATTTTGTTTTTGAGCTCTAGGAAAACCTGTGATAAAATCCAGTGATATAGTCTCCCATCTCCATTCTGGTACAGGTAAAGGCTGCAACAGGTCAGCTGGATGTTGGTGTTCAGCCTTCACCTGTTGACAATATTGGCACTTAGACAAATATTTTGTTGTCTTGCCTTTCATATTAGGCCAATAAAATAACTTCCTTAGTGTTCTTACCATTTTCTGGTATCTCTGATGACTAGAATATGGTTTCTTGTGTACTTTGTCCAACACTGTTCACTTTAATTCAACAAACTCTTGTATGTATAATCTATTTTTGAATCTTAGTAGACCATTTATGTCCAAACTCAGATTTGTTGTATTTTAATTTTCTGCATTATTTTGTAAATCTTCTACTATTTTAATGTAATTTTCATCATTATTACTTGCAACCTTTATCATTTGCTCAATGTCGCTTTCAACCCTCTTAATGTTAATCTCAAATAGCCCATGAATTAAATGTAATTTTCATCATTATTACTTGCAACCTTTATCATTTGCTCAATGTCGCTTTCAACCCTCTTAATGTTAATCTCAAATAGCCCATGAATTCTTCTACTTAAAGCATCTGCCCATGTGTTTTCCTTACTCTTGACGTGTCTTACCTCGAAGTCAAATTTGCTGAAGAAAGCCAGCCATCTTTCTTGCCTTGCATTAAGGTCTGGTTGACTAAAAAAAAATTTCACACCACTCTTATCAGTCAACAACAGAAATTTTATGCCCATTATATAGTGTCGCCATGAATAATAGATGCTAACTCTAACTCATGAGTGACATAGCTTCATTCGTGCTCTTTTAGTTTTCGGGACTCGTAACAAATCACGTGCCCTTCTTGACTTAGGACACCTCCCAAACCTTCTTTGCTCGCATCCACATAGACTGTGAAGTCTTTACTATCCTTAAAATTGGTGCGGTTGTTAATAGTTCTTTTAACTTATTAAAATTGTCCTAACATTTGTGACCAATTAAACATGGTTCCCTTCTTCTGTAGGGATATGATAGGGTATGCAATCTTCAAGAATCTTTCTATAAATCTGTGGTGAATGACCAGTTGTTCGCTACATCCTTGGGGATAGGCCATTCCATGATGGCTCTTATCTTTTCTGGGTCGACTGCAATACCTTATTCAGATATTACATCTCCTAGGTACTCTATTTTCTTTTGATAGAAGTCGAATTTGTCAAATTTTGCATACAGTTTGAGTTTTCTTAAAGTTTGCAATAGTATCCTTAGATGTTCTTCGTGTTCTTCTTCTGTTTTAGAATATACTAGGATATCATTAATAAATATCAAAACAAACATATCCAAGTACTCAGTGAAAATGATGTTCATTAAACACATAAATGATGTTGGTGCGTTAGTGAGACCAAATGGTATAACAACAAATTCGTAATTTATGTATCTCATTTTGAACGTCGTTTTACTTATGTCTTCATCTTTTATTCTAACCTAGTGATAAACTAGATCTTAAATCCAATTTTGAAAAAATATTTGCCCCGCCCACTTGATCAAACAGATCATTGATTCTAGGTAGGGGGTTTTTGTTCTTAACAATCATTTTGTTTAACTACCTGTAATCAATGGATAATCTTAGAGTTTTGTCTTTCTTTTTAACAAACAGGTCTCGTGCTCTCCATGGTGAGACACTTGGCCTAATGTATTCCTTGTCCAACAGTTCTTGTAGTTGAATCTTTAATTATATTAATTCGGGTAAACTCAGTCGGTAGGGTGCCTTAGATATAGGAGTTGAACCAGGAAGCAAATCGATAGAAAAGTCTATCTCTCTCCTTGGGGGTAGTTCAGGTATTTTGTTGACAAACACATCTCTAAAATCATGCAGGATGACAAAATATTCTAGGGTAGGTTTATTTTCTTTCTCCAACAGATTTCTCACTTGGATAGCATAGATCTGACAACCTTTTCTCATGCACTTCTTAAATTGCATTGTTGAAATCTGCCTAACTGAGACTAGTTTTCGTATCGCTTGTAGTGTCCTAACAATGTTGTTTTTGTCTTTGTAATTAAGTGATTTTTCATAACAATCTAAAACTTCTTTATGCCTCTCTAACTAGTCCATTCCAATAATTATATCATAAGACCCTAACTGTATAATATTCAGATTTATCTTTGTGTTTTGACCACCTAAACTGAACTCACAGTCAGAAATGAAATCAACTACTTTTCTTTTTTATTCCCGTTGCTAGTTGTACTAACCAATATTTTACATGTCTTATTTTATTAAGTTTATTTGAAGCCACTACACCAGGAGCAACATAACTCAAAGTATCTCTTGGATCAATTAAAACAGAAACATGATTATTGTTAACTTTACCTTCAACTTCCACTACATTGGATTGGTGAACGGCTTGTCGGCCATCCACGACTACATTGATCCTATGTAAGATTTTTCCCACATCTCCCATTGTAGAGTCTTCCTATAGGTTGTGAACCATAGTCCTGGATGTATAAGTTAAATGTGGACAGTTCCTCCTTAAGTGAGTTTCTCCACATTCCCATCATTTAAATGGTTCTCTCGGGTTGTCCTCAAACTTCTTTGTTCCCAGATTAACTGGTTTACCACCTCCTTGGGTGTTCTAGTTATTGGAGTGAAAATATTTCCTTGAAAAACTCTTTGTTGCGTTTCGAAAAGGGGTTGGTTGATATCCCTTCTTTCGCTGGTTCATTCGGTCTTATTTCTTGTCTTTCCAAGCCTTGGGAAATTATGAACACTATTTGTATTGGTTGTAACACATTCGGGCCTTCCTGAAAACTTCACTTAAGGACTTGGGGTTGTTGAATTCGATTATGTCCTTATAGGACAATGGTAAACAGATTAGGAACCACTAGAATTTTACTTTTTCCTCCTATATATAAAGCACAAACCTTAATAATTCCAGGAATTTGTTTATCAGGTCATCCATAGTCATTTGACCAAGTCATAGCTCATAAAACTCTTTGGTTTTTCTTTCATAATAACTTTTAGATAAATACTGTTTCTTAAACTATTTCTTGAAATCCGACCACACTATCTGTTTTTCCTTTAGGCCCTTAGCCAACTTCAGGGCTTGCCACCATATGCTCTCCTTTCCTTTTAGGTTATAGATGGCCATTCTGACCTTCATATTGTTGGAATAATTGTAGATCTGGAAATACTGTTTTATTTATAGTAACCATGCTTCAGCATCATCCCCTGTCCCAGATTCCTCATCAAAGGTGGACGGTTTGATTTTATCTTCTGTTGATGGTGTACCTTCGGAAGAGCTGCCCCCCTTTTCTCCTTCAGGACCTAAATTTTTGGAGGCCCTTTTGCTGACCTATTCTTCCTCATTATTGTCCTTCTGATCTTCCCAAGAAGGTGATCTACAAGATAAGGTGACCACACAAGACAGAGTTCAACTTCTGACCAAAAAATATCCTCAGGGGCACACCATTAGTTTGGGTGGCCAATAAAATGGCGATCCAAACCAGAGTGACTCGAGAGTGGCCAAGAGGTTTTGGCAAGCTCAGATTGACCTGCGGGGTTTAGTGGGAGAATCCCAGTGCAACTATGGAAGAGGGCACACTCACTTCATTCCTGCAAAGAATAAACCAACAATGGCACAAACCCCAGTTGTTGCACCCTCCCTTCTGCCTTCAGAAAACTCAAAGGAAAATATTTTCTCCCTGAGAGAGTGGCTAGCTAATGAGATACGATTTCTCTCAGAGGTGGAAGCATGGAAAACATAATCACCAGGAGGAATCCATGAAGGAAGGCCCGCTGGTTATTTTTCAGAATAAACCCTAAAAACAAAATTGTCGTGAATGTAAAATGAAAATTCAAAAAAGAAAACAACCAAGATACATAGCTTCAATAGAAAAGGTAAGAATGCTTTATTTTAGTCTTGGTTCACCTTATATACCAAGGGAACCATTTATTTTACATATATTTAATTCATCATGAAAAGGTGAAGAAGTGTTGTGCCTAGGTGATTGACTTTTGCCCCCCAAGTGGGTGTTCCTCTAGGTGGCCTCCTTGGCCCAATTCCTCCCTTTTTAGATCTTGAAGTGTCATGGCTTCCATGAGAAGATGCGAAACATTATTGAGAAATACATCAGTTGTTATCCACATTACCTAAGCTGGAGTTTGTCCTTGGAGGGATACCAGATATGAGGTGTATGTCTAGTGTCTTGTAGAGCGACTTCGAGTGTCCAAGATAGTGTCTTTGGCTAATGCGAGTTGTAAATCGGGAATGTTGTCCAGTGGATGAGTGATGGTGACTGGTTCTTCCAAGAGGGAAGGCTCAAAAAACTTTAAGTGATTTACATTAATGACATTGTGGATAAGAGGTTGTGGTGGAAGATCCAACCAATATGCATTTTCGCCAATCTTGTCGAGTATTGTATATGGACCATATCTTATTGGCAGAAGCTTGTGATGGTGGTGTTTGAACCATTTCTTATCCAAGTGTAAACATACTTGATCCCCTAGTTGAAAGGACATGAAGGTTCTTTGTTTTTCATGTCACTTCTTGGCATGATCTTGGGATTCTTTGAGTGTTGATGTGATTTCATTGTGGGGTTGTGCAATTTGTTGGAGAAATCGTTGAGATGATACATGTTCCTACTATTGATGGAAGGTACCTTGAGGAGCCCAAGTGAGTGGGAGATCGGTTGGAGATGTTGGTTGGAAGACCAAGAAGAATTCAAAAGGTGAAAATCCTATAGAAGAATGTATTTCCTTGTTGTAGCTATGTTCGAGAATGTGCAAGTAATTGTCCCATTGTTTGTTGCCCCCAAAGTGAGTTCGAAGAGCATGCACCAAGACTTTGTTGATAACCTCTTTTTGGCCATCCGTTTGAGGATGGAATGCAGTAGAAAACTTGAGGTGTCACCCCAATAATGCCCATATGGTCTTCCAAAATGTACTGAGGAAGAGAGAATCTTTGTCTGAGATGATACTTCTTTGGAGGCCAAAATGGGGCTAGACATGGCGGAAGTAGAGTTTCATTGTTTGCACTGCTATAGTAGTCTTTGTGCATGGGATAGAAAGTGTCATTTTTTTGAAGCGGCATATCACTACCTAGATTGCATCATGTTTCTTATAAGTTGTTGGAAGTCCACTGAGGAATTCCATTGAGATTGACTCCCAAGACCGAAAAGGAAGTGGCAGTGGTTTATACAACCCATGCTTCCAGTTGGATGGCTTGGATTTTGAGCATAAGGCACAAGCTCTGATAAATTTTTCAACTTGAGGGTGCATGGAAGGCCAATGAAAATGGCATTACAGATGTTGGGTGGTATTTTTGGTCCCGAAGTGGCCCCCATAGGCTGAAGCATGTGCTTCCTTGATGAGGAAGAGGTGGTCTTCTGAGTGTGGAACGCATAGAAATTTCAACTTATATAGTCACCCATCCTGAATAGTGTAGTCTAGGAAGGGGATCTGATTGATCATTGTTGGCCTTTGCAAAGCTTCCCAAATATCTCAAAATTTTGTCTCAGTAGGATATTGATCTTTCCATGTGTCATAAGTAGCACAACGTACTTCTAGAATGGAAAGAACTGTAGTGGGAGGTCAACTTAGAAAAATATCCATTTTATTAGAAGTGTTTTTTTTATATATGATGACTAACTGAAATTGATGACTGTAGAAGGCCCATTTAAGGTGCCTTTGCTCCTGAATATTTGATTGAGAGTTGATTAAAATCAAAGGGTGGTGGTCAGTATGCAAAATGGTTTCTTTACCCAACAAATAATGCTTACATTGTTTGAGCACTTGCACCAGACTATAAAATTCTTTGTCATAGGTACTATAATTTTTATTTGCCTCAGACAGGGTTTCAAAGTGGTAAGTAATGGGGTGTCCTCCCTGTTTAAGTATGACACCAATAGCATATTGTGAGGCATCGGACTCAATCTCAAAGGGTTGGGAGAGGTCTAATAGATGTAAAAGAGGGGATGAGTAGAGGGCGTCTTTGAGCTGAGAAAAGTGAGTAGTTTCTTCTTTGGTCCAGATGAATGTTAAAGAAGTATTTGAGAGCTGATGAAAAGGTCGAGAAAGATTTGAAAAAGAGGGAATGAACTTACGATAGAAATTGATGCCACCCAAAAATATTTTCAACTCCTTAGCTGAAGAAGGTAGAGACCATTGTTTCAATGCTTGGATGCAGGCTAGATCTATTTGAATACCCTCTGAGCTGACCAAAATCCCGATATAGGGAACTAAAGTCTGACCAAAATATGACTTCTTCTCTTTGACTTGCAACTTGTGTTCTTGGAGAATTTGGAGAACTTGTCGGACATGTTGCATGTGAGTGTCCCATGTCTGACTGAAGATGAGAATGTCATCTAAGTAGATGACCACAAATAGACCCAAATGTGCTCTGAAGATGTCATTAATGAGCCTCATGAAAGTGGTTGGGGCGTTGGTTAGACCGAAAGGCATGAATTTCCACTCAAAAAGAGCAAATTTTGTCTTGAATGTTGTTTTCCAAACATCATCTGGGTTCATTCAAACTTGATGGTAGCCGACTGTCAAATCCAATTTAGTAAACCACTTATCTCCTTGGAGGGTGTCGAGTAGTTCCTCAATCTGGGGCAGGGGGTAACAACTTTTTATTGCAGCTTTGTTCAAGGCTCGATAATCAGTGACAAGGAACATTTCTAAGGTATCTCATTTAAGGATGAAAAAGGTGACATAAGCACGGGGAGAACATGAAGGTTGGATGTTGCCAGAGTTGATGAGGTCAGTCAGTTGTATTTCCATTTCCTTTGTTTCTGTTGGGGCCAACTGGTAAGTAGGGGCATTAGGTAATGTAGAACCGGGGATGATATGAATGGAATGGTCAATGTGGTAGGAGTGGGGAAGTCCCTCCGGAGGTTGAAATACTTATGCAAACTCATGGAGGAGGGGAGTCATAGTTTTAGGAACAGGGTGCATGGTATTTTTTGGTGTTATTGGGTGCACCAAACAGAGAGAGACACATTGTTTTAAGTGTACATGTGGGATTTGTTCTTTGGTAGAAGGATGTTTGTTTTTTGTTGTAGTTAAGATATATGTGTGGCCTTCTTTGGTAATTTTGTACTGGCGGGATTTGGCTAGATAGATAAAATTTCTTTGGGTTTGGTATGGGATACCGAGCAACAAATCCGCACAATCCAAGGGGGAGACATCACAAAGGACAATATCTTTGAATTGGCCTATGGCGAAAGTGACTAGACAATGCTTGGAAACTAGGAGGTGAGGGCCATCCTTCTGTGCCCATCCAAGTTGATAGGGTTGTGAATGTGGAGTATTGACAAGATTAGGGAGGTTGACAAGGGATTGAGACATGAAATGTTTTTGGCTTCCATTGTCCAGAATCAGTAAATCTAAGGCATTTTTGATTTGGCAGTTATGGGTGAAGAGGGATTGGGTGGATGCATTTGAATCTTCTTAGGTCATTAGAATCAATGAGGGATCTACTTTTGTGGGATTTTCCAGAGTATCTTCTTTGGTATCTTCTACTTGGGAAGGCACAATGAGCTCAATAAGTAGAGTTTTGTTGGTTTTTAGATTTAGGAGGATTTGATAATATGATGAATTCTGTGAAGTATTTTTGTTGAATAAGCACCAGGGAGTCCTTGTATTTGTATTAGGTGTGGGGTTTTGAGTCCGAGGAGGTGGAAAAAAGTTTGAGGTATGGGATTTGGATGGTTGCAAGGTGGGGGGGTTGGTGTAAGGGCGAGACTGAGGAATACGACCTTTAGGAGAGACTTTCCTTTCTATAGCCAAATATATCTAAAACATTTTATCTAAAGTTGGATTTTCAAACAGATCTTCCTCTCGATGGAATTGAATTAATAAACTAGACACAAATTTAAATATGAGTACCTCTTATGAATCTGGAACATGAAGTAAGAGGCGCATCTTGCAGAATAAGTCTATGTAGCCTTGCACTCCTTGTGAAGGGAGATGTCGAAGTTGGTGCCATTTGATCCATAAGGATTGAACATACCTAGGTGGGTAGAAGTGATTTCACAAAGATTCGGAAATTCGAGCCCAGGTTTTGGTGGGTTATGAAGTAGAGGATTTTGGAGCATCCCCAATATCTATCACAAATGTGGTCTTCTCTTTCTCTGTATCCCAACAAGTTTGTGCTATTCCTTCCAATTGCAAGGTGACAATCTGGAGTTTTGTTTCTTCGGTAATGCCTGGACATGTATTGAAATAGTTTTATAGGATACATATCCAAGAATCCACCATTTCACCATTGGTTTTCCCAAAAAATTTGGGTAGTTGGATTCGAGTGTCCAACCAGAAGGGATCTGGATTGTTTTGTTGTTGCATTCTGAGAAACTCATTAAGGACGGAGGAAAGATCTTGGATGGGATTTGATGTTTTGGAATCTGAGTTTAATTCCAAAGGATCTTTCGTGGAGTCATTGTGAGTCCAGCTGAAGAGAAAAGGCACCCCTATGTTTCAATGTTGAACAAAGGAATCTGTTTTGAGAACAAAGGACTCAAATCCCTGAAGCAACGGAGCTTGAACTAGTCTAGAGGGAGAGATATGTAATGTTTTAGATTTGTGGAACTCCTCTCTATGGAAATGGATATGTGGGTGCCCTTGTGTCTTATGAGAGATTTGGAGCTTCTTGCATAGAAATGGGAACCCTTGAATGGGAAAAATTATTTCATGAAAACCCCAAAAACATTTGGCTTGATATTCAAGATCGAAATATTTCCCATGGATCTTGAGGCCCTCATACCAATTGATCTACCCAATAAGGTGATCTATAGGAGAAGGTGACCACACAATCCATAGTTTGACTTCTGACCAAAAACTCTCCTTAGGGGTGCAAATCTGAACAAGGACGCACCATTAGTTTGGGTGACCAAGAAAATGGAGATCCAAGTTGAGGTGACCTGAGAGTGGCCAAGAGGTTTTGGTGATATCAGAGTGAACTCCAGGGATTAGTGGAAGAAGCACAATGCAACCATGGAAGATGGTGCACTCACTTCATTCCCACAAAGAAGAAACTAACAAGGGCGCAAACCCCAGTTGGTGCGCCCTACCTTCTACCTCAGAAAACTTCAAGGAAATGATTTTCTCCCTTAGAGAGTGGCTAGCTAATGAGATAATATTTCTCTCAGAGGTGGAAGCATGGAAAACAGATTCACTAGGAGGCGGCCATGAAGGAAGGCGCACTGGTTATTCTTCTAAAAACCCTAAAAATAAAATTATCGTGAATGTAAAATGAAAAATCACAAAATAAAGCAACCAAGACACATAAATTCATAAGAAAAGGTAAGAATACTTTATTTTAGTCCCGGTTCACCTTATATACCAATGCAACCATTTATTTTACATATATTTAATTCATCATCAAAAGGTGAAGAAGTTTTGCGCCTAGGTGATTGACTTGTGCGCCCTAGGTGGGCGTTCCCCTAGGTGGCCTCTTTGGCCCATCTTCTATACAATATTTATATGTAATAATATATTTACATGATTAGCAATCTACATAATCTGACTATTAAGATTTCCGTGGTGATTGTTTTCAGAATTTATCAGATAACCCACAGTATTAGCAATTCTTTGTTGGATCCAAATCAAGGTCCATGTTCACGATGCAAAGCCAAGGAGAAAAAGGGGAAAAGTTGAGAAGAGAAATAATAAATATCATATTGTTAGGAGAGGGAGAAAACTAAGAGGTCGGCTTAAACCCTAAAGTTAGTAATTTAATAAAAGAAGCCCCAAAAATAATAATAAAGTACTAAGGAAACAAAAAACCCTAGAATTATTAAGTTTACTACTAAGAAAAAACCTAAAATTATTAATAAAATTACTAAAATTAGTTTATTAATAAAGTAATAAAACTTAAATTTATGTTAGTATTATTAGTAGTGTAATATAAGGGTTATTAATAATGGTATATAAACCATAGAATTATTAAGTTCAATACTAAGAAAAATCCCTAGTATTATTATTAATAGTATTGGCAATAGTATTATTAATGAAGTATTAAACCTTAGAATTATTAAAGTTAGTATTATTAGTATTAGAATTATGAGTATTGGCATTGAATATTTTAACCCTACTTTTTATGCTAGTGATAAAGTATTAGTGTAACTAGTATTTTTAACTTTATTAGTAATGTAAGGTTAAGGTTAAGCTCTCATATTATTAGCATTAGGATCAAAATCAAAGGTAAGGAGTAACCCTAGGACAAAAGACCAAAAAAAAAGTCAAAGAAAAGGATTCGAGGAGAGTAAGGGAAAACTTGATTATACTTACCTGTTCCCATTATGATGGATCAAAGGTAGCCAGTTCTCATTTATCTCTAGACCATTATCTCTATTCAGGTTGTTGGGATGCTTGATGATTTTTATTTCTTCCCTGATCTAATGCTTTAAAAAGTGATCTTCTTTTGCTAGAGATTTGGTGTCTTCTAGGAGCATGTGGTGTTTAGTTGAGAGAGAGTTTTCTTCTAATGCTAAGGTGTGAGTACATTCATTTTTTATGTCATATCCATGCTCTTTAATCCTAAATTGAAAGGAACGACATGTTTCTCCAATGTAACATTTTCCACAAGAGCACTCTATTTTATAAACTCCTTCATACTTTCGATGGTCAAGCTTGTCTTTCACAGATCTCATTTTCTATTTGATGCGCTCACATAGTATGAAAGAGGTTTTTGTTTCTTTGTTACTTAATACCCTAGCAATATTATCAGTAAATCCTTGAATGCAAGGAAGGTAAGTGGTTATACCAGGCGGGTGGTTATTCATGGATTGAGGTCTATTTCTTTTTCTTTCTATGGATTTTTTCATTGCATTCTTAATGAATTTTTCCTTGTAACCTATGCTCTTGAAAATCTTTGAGAGGTGATCTTTTTCATGATCTAGGTTCTCTTCATAAAATATTTTAATAGCCCTTATGGCCAAGGTGTTAAGAACCCCGATTTTCTGGGTGGGATGATGATGTGAGCTCCCGTGAATATAGTTTTTTGTGTGGGTATTTTTCCTGTAAATTGTGTGTCCTAGATTCCCATATTGTTTCCTTTTAATTAGCATATCTAGAAATGGAATTCTTCCTTTATCTTCAAGTTCCATTGTGAATCTGATATGTGTTGAAATATCATTCACATGTTTAAAGAATTTTTCAAGTTCTTTTTTCCAATGGGCCCATAACACATTATTTTCATCAACAAACCTCTTCCATATTAATGGTTTCAAGGGGTAAGTATCCAAGGCTTTCTTCTCAAATTACTCCATGAAAATATTAGCAACAATGGGAAAAATAATAATAATTAGACTAATACTTTATCACTATCATAAAAAAGTAGGGTTAAAATATTCAATGCCAATACTCAAAATTATAATACTAATGATACTAACTTTAATAATTCTAAATTTTAATACTTCATTAATAATACTATTGTCGATAAAATTATTAATAATACTAGGGATTTTTCTTAGTATTGAACTTAATAATTCTATGTTTTATATACGATTATTAATAAGTCTTATATTATAATACTAATAATACTAACCTAAATTTAAGTTTTATTACTTTATTAATAATACCAATTTTAGTAATTTTATCAATAATTTTAGGTTTTTTTAGTACTAAACTTAATAATTTTACGGTTTTTT
>JZKD02S1591667.1:775213-793906 GCA_000966675.3 Picea glauca
CCAATCATCTATAGTTCATATATTACAACGAGATTCATAGTTCTAAATACTATTAGTACCATTATAACTCTGGTTGGGATTATTTTTCTTTACTAATGCATCAAAATGAATATTTTCATGCTACTAAAAATAGGTTATGTGTGTACTCGAGTAATTACATTTCAGTACAATATCCTTGCAAATAAAAATTTTGGTTCTCCAAATATCTATCTACGATATAGATATTTTCTATATAATGCATAACATTTTACTAGTATTATTTAACTCCTAACATCAAATAATATATATAAACAAGATTCACTTTTCATCTTTCTTTATGATACAATAAATCTCTAACATCAAATAATATATATAAACAAGATTCATTTTTCATCTTTCTTTATGGTACAATAAATCTCGGCTTTTATATACTACTGCAACCATTATTATTCAACAAAAAATATAGATAGTGAAACATATATGAGTATGCTCAGAACTAAGGACAAACTGAGGATATAATCGAGTTCCTCCTAACCATAGACCAGAAAAGCCATCTTTTGTCACCCATGAGCTTAATCCAATAATCCATAGGGACTAAAAATTTCAATAACCCTTCTCTCTCACAAAACCATCAAATTCAATTTCTTCACATAAGTACTCAACAACTTCCTACTTTACTTGTTTTTCCTCTTCTACTATCAAGTAGAAATAATAACTTCCCTAAGTATTTATTTTCAAGTTAGCATCATCCCTAACCCTAGGGAATATTCTTGGACTAACTTATTTTTAGCTTGTTCCCTCACCTCCCACATATTTGATAGTAGGTTTATGCTTGTCCTCCTAGAAAATATTTACAATGGTGGTTTTTATCCCTTTTTACTCTCCCATGGATTATGGATTATTCCTTTGTAACTGAATTCTCTCATCCTTGTGTCTCATGTTAAATAAAATAAATTAAAAATAATATTTACAAAAGTATTTCTCATCATTAATGTTTATGATGATATAAATTTAACTTGAGTCTTTTCTCAAAAAATTTTTTATCAATTATAAATAACTAGAATTAAAATTTCAAATGTTCATAAGAAAAGGGATATTACATCCTTCCCCCCTTGGATTAAACAATGTACTTGGTGTTGCCTAATGAACATCCCATATCTAGAGAAGCAATGGATAATCTTTCCTCGTAGCTTCTTCCATTTCCCAAGTGGCCTCCCTAGGACTAAAGTGCCTCCTGAACGATGGCTCTATTCTACAACATAGTTTCCATATTGTTGAAAATGAATAAAAATTCCACCTGGAACTCTCCTTTTGGCTCCACCTCGATCACGTTACAGTTAGCAATATGAGATACATCACACACATTTATTTAAAAATGAGACATGAAATAAATTATGTACTTTCAGATTGGTTACTAGTGCACGTTGGTAGGCTACTAGTCATACTCTAGCAAGTACTTCAAAAGGTCCACAATACCATGGTGATAACTTGGAAATTTCCTCATGTTCAAATGAACTGTTTCTAGGTTTTACATTTAAGTAAACATGTTCTCCAACATTAAATTTTGTATGTACCGTTTTTTAATCTACATAAATTTTGTGTATGTCTCGTTCCTTTTCCAATTTATGTTTTTATTTATAGAAAACTATTTCCATTTCCTTTAACGTGTATGATCCTAGAATACGTATACTAATGGGGATATCCCAACTAACTGGGGTTATGCACCTTCTACTATACATCATTTCAAAAGGACTCATTTTTAAAAAAGAATGGTAACCATTGTTTTACGTAAACTCAACTAGATGTAGGTAGTCCTCCCACTTTCCTAGGAAATCCATTACATACATCCACAACATATCCTCAACAATGTGGTTAGTCCTTTTGGTCTGACTGTTAGTTTGAGGATGATATAAGGTGCTAGAACTTAGTTGAGTTTCCAATCCACTAAACGAATTCTTGCAAAAGTTGGAGTTAAACTTCTTATTCCTATGTGAGATGATTGTCTTAGGTAATCTGTGCATTCTGAAAACCTCTTTCATAAAAATATCTGCAATATTTATGGATTTGTGAGTAGACTTTACCAGAATAAAATTTTCACCTTTGGTAAGTTTATCTATCATTACCATTATAGAGTCATTTTGTTTTCTAGTTGTAGGTAAAAATGTAATAAAGTCCATACTAATCACGTACCATTTCCACTCAGTAATGAGTATATGATGCACTAGGCCTATTGGGGGACAGTGCTCATCCTTAACTTGTTGGAACTCAAGAAATTTGGCCAAACATTATGCTACTTCTAAATCCATCCCCGGAAAAAAATATTATTTTCTGAGGGTTGGGATGGTCTTTTGTTAACTGGGGTGTCGAGAATAAGGTTTCTTAAGTACTTTTGTTAATATTAAAATTTTCAATTCTGTGTTGTTTGGAACATAGATTTTGTTTTTGTACATAACTAAACCCTCATGATTGTAGTTGAAATTTGATTCTTCCTCATTTGACTTAGTATTTTGAGAGTTCTCTTGATTTTTTCTGTAATTCTCATCTTTTTTTTTCTCGTGCTATAATTTTCTTCTTTAAATCAGATTTTACATTAATGCTAAAAGTTGCATTTATTTTCCTAATAAGTGCATATGATATCATATTTTTGTTTACGTTTATATTTTCTATTTCAAAATCAAACTCACTTAATAAGTCCAAGCATTTAGATTGTCTAGAAATTAAATGCTTCTGGTCGAAAAAGTGTTTAAGACTAACATTATATATCTTCAAAAAAAACTTATTTCTTAACAGGTAATGCCACCCCTATTTTAGAGAATGAAAAATAGTAGTAAATTCAAGATCATGAGGTGCATAATTTTCTTCATGAGGCTTTAATTTCCATGATTTGTAGGCAATTACATATCCATCTTGAATTAATACCCCCCCTAGTCCTTCCTTTGAAGCATATGTACAAACCACAAAGTCTTTATGTGGATCCACTATCCTTAGAATACGTGCAATGGTTAATAACTCTTTTAGATTTTCAAAACTTTGTCGACACTTCTCACTCTATTCAAATCTATTTTCCTTTTTCTATAAGGATGTTATTAGATCAACTAGTCTTGAAAATCCTTCAATGAATCTATGATAAAACCCTGTGATACCCATAAAGGATCGGTCATTTCAAACATTCTTTGATTCCATCAAGTCTATAATGGATTTGAACTCTTCAGGGTCAACTGAAATCCCTTCTCCTAAAATCACATGTCCCAAACACTGCACTTTGTCTTGATAAAATTCACATTTACTGAACTTTGCATACATTTGATTTTCTCTAATATTTTTTAGAGCCATCCTTAAGTCTTCTTCATGTTTGTCTCTAGTATTTGAATAAATCAATATGTCATCTATGAATAGAATCACAAACTTATCCAAATATTTCCTTAAAACATTGTTCATTAAGAACATAAATGTTTCAGGTGCATTATTTATACCAAAGAGTACCATTGCAAACTCATAGTGTCCATACCAGGTTCAGAAAGCAGTCTTATGAATATCTTCATATTTAATCCTAACCTAATGGTATCTTGTCTGGAGGTCTATTTTTGAAAATATTTTGGCGTCCCCAACTTTGTCAAACAAGTCATCAATCTGGGGTAAAGGATACTTATTTTTTATTCTCATCTTATTTAATTTCCTATCATCAATGCACAAGCTAATTGTTCCACACTTATTTTAAAATACAAGACTAGTCCTCCCTATAATGACCGCTTTGTTACGACATCAATGTAAGTAAGTACAGTAGCAGTAATTTTTTTATTTTTTAAAACATCGGCTAGAATATGTGATAGGAGAAATTAACATACTTCAATAATATACATTATATTTTCATCTACATCCCAACAAGACAAAAATAAAATCCAACTCCCTATAAATAATAGATTATTATCATCTCATAAAGATAACAAAGATGCCTTCCCACCCAACCTACCTACAAGGTTAGGACCTCTAAGACACATAATCAACACTCAAGTCCACGATTCGTCAAATATATTTTGACCATTAAATTTCTCAAGATTAGTGATTATTCTGAGGAACAAGGAGATATGCATTAGATCCATACCTCCAACACTTCAATTGCTATCCTGGATTGAACAATTAGCCTTTTATCTTCTACCAAATGTTTAGTTATCTTATCTCAAGGTGTCATTATCAATTAAAGCCTATTGAGAAAGTCAAAATTATCATAGACACCAATTTAGCTCTAAGGTTCTAGTACATATTACATCCCATCTAAATTCCACTTTACACGGTATCCTTAATGTTACAAAATTAATTCTTCAAGAGTGACAACATAACCTATCTTTTTTACTACATTATAAGATATTCTAAGTTACAATGGTTTCTTTTAACTTCCTTGAATATTCTGCCTAAATTAATTAATCCTTGAACACTCTCCCTAGTTAAGCATCACCTTCTTTATATAATTTATTCACTCTCACAAGAATGAATAAAATCTCATGTATGTCACTATACCATTTCTTTATTTACATATATCACAAAAATTATTCTTCTTCCATAAGTAAGAATTACCAACTTTAGAACGAGTAATTTACTATCTGAGAACTTACCAGCATGACTTTGTTTTTGTATACCTAGAGTTCAATTAGCGCCATTAAAAACTTAGTGACATACTATAAAATTGCAAAGGTTTTACGAACACGAACAACTATCGTGTAGTCTAACCTTTAATTGGTCTTAAGCATGACTTAATAGGGAAACAATTGTGTAGCATATATATAGCATATACATATCATGGGCACTATGAATGAAGGTAAACAGTGACATCAAGTTATAGCTTCGGATGCATACAACTCAGTTCCCAAAATGCAAATTAGTTCGTAGTGACACTACAATTCTAGTTAATGCACAACGACTGTATCAGAATTCAACTCAGGCTTTCCAATTAAATATGGTAGTGAACATAAAAGTTTAAACWTTGGATTTGTAACAAATTTTGCAGCGACTCCTAATTTAATAATTTCAATTAATTACCTAGATCAACAAAATATAATATTSGAGATGTCAATTAAATGATAACTACCACCTACAAACTATTTATATAGTGACCACCATGAGATTCACTGAGGATTCGCATATAAGTTTTTGCAACGATCCCAACAAATTTAAAATCCAGAATCCCACTAATTACACGTTGATMTTAACAATGCTCAACTCAAGAAGTTGAATCAATTTTTTGTCGTGACCCTACAAGTTCTACATTTTCAAATTTACAYTTAATTTATMCAGAGGCCCTACAAAGGTTTACTTCSTGAAATTGCAATTAGATTTTCCGATTACCAACGAGACTCTAAATTTGGGTCTGACAATAATTTTCACAATGACCACATGACTTATAAATTGAGAATTACAAATAAGTTTTACAAGGTTCTTAAGAAAATCTATTTTCAAAATGCAAATAAATTAAGCGAAATCCATACAAACATCTAACTTGGATTAAACATAAAGTTTGCAATGACCATACAGAGTTTTAACTTGGGGTGGCATATAAATTTTTACAAGACCAGATGGAAAACAAATTCGAGTTACAAATCATTGATGACGATCCATTGTTTTATTTCCAAAACTCATTTTATATTATGCAGCAATCTTAAAGAATTTCATTACAAGATTGAAAAATAATCTTAGAGACCACACGAATATCAAATTTCGGAAGGAACATATGATTTACGATGACCAAACAAAAATTCCAATTTTCCCAATGCAAAACAGTTATATAACGATTCAGATGAATCTCAAACTCAGGTTATGCAATCGAGTTTACAACAACCAAATGAATACTAAATTCCAGAATTGTCAATGAATTAACAATGCCCAAATAAAAGATATAAATTTTAGGTCTGCGATATCTTGATGGTGACTACGCATTTCCAAATTCTCTGATTCCAATTGATTTGATAGACATCATATAACTTTATAAATTCAATAGATGCAATTTTTTGGACAGCTATAAATAAATTTCAAATTCTAAGATGTAAACTAATTGGAAACGAATCAAGAAAAATTCAATTGCTAATTAACACATTCTCTATTTGATTAACTTATAAACTTCAAATACTTGCGCTCCTTCTGTTCTCTCACTTTCCAATCACCGAACTTCACTGGTAACTCCTCGCCAATGCTAGGGGTACTCTTCTTCCCCCTTAAACCCCCCAGCCATAAAGGGGCCACACACAGGAAACCAACAAACAATATCTCAAAGGCTTGCCTCGCAAGGAAGAGCTTTCACTCTTTCTACAAGCTTGGTATCCCAACTCTCACAAGTAAAACATGGTCCAAAAAGTTTTGGCAGCATAACATTACCAAGAGTAATTGAGATCCATTTCCCTTGTACCAAATTTGTTTTATAAAAAAATACTCAATGACACATGTCTTTATGCACAATTAATTATCTTTTTAATTAATCTAATTTAGTATTATTCACCCACAAACTTGTCACCCTCTCCCTAAGTTGCACAAGTAATTACCACTTTTATTTTATTTAAAAAACAAATTTCTCTCAGATTCGCCAATGTTTTCCTATTTTCACTCTTAGTTGTCCCTTTGTTCCCCACATTCTCATTTAATGTGTGTCCCCTAACTAGATCTTAGTTGGAGTTGGATTAAGAGTCTTCTTCTAGTTAGAATTAGTGGTACCTTGAATCAAGATACTATTCTATGTGTACACCTATTCTCTCATATTTTCATTTCTTTCTATTTAAAAATCTTTTTTATTTATTTCATGCACACATGTGCATTTTATCCAACCTTTAAATTTTAATCACCTTTATCCTAGAGTTTGATTTTCTCTCATTTCTTTTAATTTATTTAATATTTTTAATTATTCCCTTACTTAAACTTAGACTCAGACTTAGTCTTAGACTTAGGATTAGACTCTTGTTAGGATCCTAAGATTATAATTTACCGATTAATTAATTATTTTGTTCTAACAGAGTCTAACCATTTCAATGTTTTCTAGGCCAACTAGATTTATTGACTTGTGTTTTTAAATTACACAACATGCCCTTCAAGATGAACTTTCATGCTCCAACGGTGCCACTCGCCTTTGATTGGTTCTGGAAGTTTGTCTGACCCTTGGAGGGAACACTCCACTCGATATAACTTGTGAGAGACTAAGGGATTCTAAGAAATACTGACTCTACCTTATTGTGTGTCCATTAGAAATATTCGTGAGAGACTGTCTTAGTCTTCCCTCCTGACATCGTTGAACTCTTGAACTAGGTAATCATTAACCTACCATTCAGACCACAGCGGTAGTGATAATAGGATGTGACAGGGACACTACAACACTTCTCCTTCAAATGTCTAGTTTTTTTGAATGGCCCCTTTAGTACTTATGTGAATCATATTAGCAAGCATCGTCAAGCCTACATCCACTAACAAAGACAATGTCAGTAATCCATATACATAAATCATATTGAAATCAATCATATGTCACATGTGTGATAAATGAAATACTAAAACAAATACAATTCACTCCCTCACTCAATCTAAAGTCCAAGGAAGTCCATTGATGTCATCAACATCCATAACCTGTCATGTGTCCTGCACACTCAGGAAAGCTTGCCAATAGCATATGCCAATACATATACATAAAAATAGATATAATTCCAAATACATCATCGTCATCATGTATAACCCATAATCAAAACGAAATCATAATATACCATAATTGGATCAATTGCACGCAAGTGTCCTCAAAGAATATATCAATAAAAGTGTGCTTAGTAGAGCCAAATGTTACATACACCCCCTCTTGTTTTAAACTTCATCCCGAAATTTTTACAGTATATATAATGCAAGTAAACAAATGTATTTGACATATATATACATATATCATCTATCAAACAAGTAGGAAAATTGTTGACGCATCTCATATGCATCCTCCCAGGTAGCCAAGTGTGGAATATAGTTTTCCCACTGGACCTTGACTTGATCGACTATTCAATGGCAGAGTTGTTGAATGCGATGGTCCAAAATGCGGATTGGCTCCACCATGAGAGCACGCTCATCTGAAATCTGTAAAGAACTCATGTTAATAACATGTGATGGATCACTAATATAATATTGAAAAATAGATACATGAAAGACATTATGTATACACCTCAAAGAATGAGGCAAGGCTAGTTGATAATCCACGGTTCCGTTCTTTTCCACAACCTTGAAAGGTACCAAAAACCTAGGAGAGAGTTTATCGCCCTTTGCAAACTTCATAGAAATATTTTGTTGTTTTACACACAACAAAACTTTGTTGCCAACTTCATAACTGCAGTCAACGTGATGCGCAACAACATAACTATTTTTCCAATCATCCGCCTCTTTAATCCTTTATCTTATCGATTGCATATGTTCTTATATTTCTTGGATCACTCTTAGTCCTATTAGGACCCTGTTAAGTACAAAGTACCCGAATACAAAATACCACAATAATACCAAATATATTTGAATACAATCACCATACAAGATATATGGAACAATATAGAAAACCGCCACTTTATTATATCAAACAATTAGGGTAGGGAAACAACATATAATGGATCCGATTATGGAAGGGATCCTCTCATGTTCACTTACCTCTTCGAGGAAGCATCCTCCTACTGAGCTACCACACACAACACAATACTTTCCTTACTACCCCATTACATTGCTTGAACCCCTTTATATATTGCTACCAACCACCTAAGAACATTCTAGAGGAGGAACCTTCTAGTGAATTCTCTTAAATTTATTATATCTAACTACCATAATGGACCTTATTTAATAATATAGTGGACCTAGTCCACCTTACCTTGAATGGCATCCACTACCTACCTAACAGACCCTATCCTCAAGTCGATCCCAACTCAACGATGTCCGACATGGTCACCCATAAACAAAATCAAATGTTTCCATCTTAATTGTACTATGGTAACTGTTGTTGTATGAAAACTCTATCAATGGAAAAAAATATTCCCAACATTTTTGTTAGTCCATTACATACATATGCAACATATCCTTCAAAATTTGGTTCATTCTTTCCATTTGTTCGTTTGTCTCTGGGTGATATGTTGTAATAAATTCAGTTGTAGTCCCAATGCCTCTTGGAAACTCATCCAAAACCGTCATGTAAACGTTGATCCTCGATCATATATGATATGTATCATTACACCATGTAACCTCACAATCTCGCTAACAAAAACTCTATCTATGTCTGGTTCTTGATACGTTGTATGCACTGGAATAAAGTGTGCACTCTTCATCAGAGTGTGAACTACCACAAAAATTGAATCATGTCTCCTTGTCATTGGTAGAAATCCAACAATAAAATCCATCGAAATTACCTCTCATTTCGATTCAAGAATAACATGTGCTTGTAACAATCCTGCTAGATGTTTATGTTCAACTTTCACTTGCTGACATTCTATACATCTCGCCATGTATCTAACAATGTCCACTTTCATTCTTTTACAGAAGAAATAAGGCTTAAGGTGTTCCTTCATCTTCATGACTCCCAAATGAGCCATGTACACTACTCAATTCACTTCACTCAAGATCGAACTTATTAATTCATCAATAGGCGATATGTAAATTCTTTTGTTAAATCTCAAGAATCCATCGTTGTCCAATGAGTATCATTAAAAATTCGGTACCGTCATGGTATTTTGTCCAATATTATCCTTACCTTCTTTATACTAGTCATCATCTATCTGTAAAGTTAGAATCTTTTCTCGAAGATTTGTCTTAAGAGGTATTACCAAGAATATGTGTGGTATCTGACACAACACATACTCTACTCTATTCGTTATTCCTTTAATGTAAGTAATCTCAAAGTCATATTCTCTAACTATTTATGACCAATTCCTTTGTTGCGTGTTTAAGTGATTCTGAGTAAATATATGCTGCAATCCACAATGTTCTGTCTTTAATTCAAATTTTCTTCCAATCATATAATGTCTCCATACTCTCAAGGCATGTACATTTTCTAATAACTCCAAGTCGCACGTTGCATATTTCATCTCATGATTTCTCAATTTCCTTGAAATGTAAACGATCACTCAACCATATTGCATCAAAAATCTGAATAATCCTTCCTTGGATGCGTCTGTGCATACCAAGAATTCTTTTTCCATGTCGGGGACCTTCAGTATCAACACTGTCATTAACGGCTCCTTAAGATTTTGAAATTCTTCTATGCATTTCTCTGTCCAAACAAAGTTCTCGTGTTTCTTCTGTAATTTTGTAATTGGATTTTCTATCTTCAAAAAACCTTCGATGAACCGTCAATAATATCCTGCTAAAGCATTAAAGCTACATACTTCTTGTATGTTTTTTGGTGTTGGGCATTCAATGATAGCCTCTACTTTCTCTGGATCCACAACAATGCCTTCACCAAATATGATATGTCCCAAGTAATGAATTTTTTATTAGTAAAAATAACATTTTGATAGCCTCCCATACAATTTGTTTTCTCTTAGACAATGTAGGACCAATCTCAAGTGTTCTTATTTCATCCGAGAATAAATCAGTATGTCATCAATAAATAATTGAAAAGGCTTGTCCAAGTATTCACGAAACACCCCATTCATCAAACTCATGAATACCCCCAGGGTGTTCGTCAAACCAAACGGTAAAACTGTAAATCCATAGTGTTTGAATCTCATCTTAAATGCGGTCTTAGGGATATATTTTTCCTTAATCCATAATTGATGATATCTCTATCTCAAGTCAATATTTGAAATCACCTTTGCTCCCTTCATCTGGTCAAACAAGTCATCTTTTATTGACAATGAATATTGGTTCTTAATTGTCTCCTTGTTCAATTAATGGTATTCAATAAAAATTCTCCACAATCCATCCTTCTTTCTCACAAAAATCACTATTGCACCCCAGGACGACACACTTGGATGTATATGTCCCAAATCCAAAAAATCCTTCAATTGTATTTTCGACTCCTGTAATTTAGGCATTGACATCCGATAAGGTATTCTCGTTATCGGTTCATTCCTAGGTTTAAAGTTTATTATAAAATACAACTCTCTTTTGGGCGGTAAACCTGGAAACTCTTCTGGAAATACATCCTCAAACTCTTGTACTACATGAAGGTTTTCTAATCCTTCTTCCTCGCCCTTTTAGTTTAGCACTAAGATTAAATATATCTTACATTCCTTTCACATACCCTTCTGCAATTGTAAGGAAGAAGTAAACCTCAAGGCCACTCCATGGTTTCTTCCTACAATAAATCTACTATGTCCAAAATCATCCGTCAAACTTAACAATTTTGTCTTAAAGTTAAGTATCACATTATGCAATTCCAACCAGTCCATTCCTATCACTATATCATAAGGTCATAATATCACGAAGTATAGGTTGGAATTTGTTACAAAATCTCCCAAGTTAATACTAAAAGCCTGATGCAGACCCCCTCCCTCACCCAAGGTCCGCACGACCTCCTGGTCTACGATCGTTCAAAATGGCGAGTCAAATCGACTCTTCAGGCCCTATTAAGCCAAAAATCCTACACATGTCCTTTTCTTTCTTTATGCAGGTCCAATAATAAACCCTCGAATTATTTTTCTCTTTTAAATTCAATTTGGGCCTTAGCCCCTTTTATCTAGCGAAAAATTCCGTATGACCAGGGGTTGTGACTAGGCGCTAACAAACAAGCACTAATTTAGAAGCTCTAGGAACTTCGAGCTCCGGGGATATCTACCCTTTTTGTCTCTCAAATCTTTTGAATGGTCAACCCATGAAATGGAAAAAAATAGGCAACAAGATCAACGACCCTCAACAAGCACTGAGATCAATGGCTCAAATGTTTTCATGGGAATTCGAGCTTCGACAATTCCTAACCTCATTAACACACAACACTCACAAATTGTTGAATATCAAACCCTGAAATGGATGATCGGGCGGATGGCGTCTCCTCCCTTGATCGACAGTTCATGCCTCCATCGTTCTTTGGGCTTCAATGATATTCCCACAACACTTTTCCACAAATCTATCGGATCATCGAATCGGTGAATACACCCAAGTAATAAATCGACGGACCTCACGCTCCACCGGATGGACAGTTCATATTTTCATTTTTCGGGCTTCAGGATTTTTGGTCATCCACACAACATGACCCCTCGTATCTCTCGACATTGAAACACCACAAAATATATCCTTCCTCCACGTGTCCCCTTCTTGATTTACATCAAGGATTGAATTCAATAAAATGGGCTTGGACAAGTCATCCCACTCCAACAGCTTATTCTCTTGGAGCGTCGAACTCTAAATACAATTGGATGGATATCCTCTCTCCATAGATTGACATTCCTTGTCTACTTCGTGCTACGGGCTTTGACATATTTTGGAGCACTATTGCACAGTTATCTTAGAGTGACAAACCTCCAGACTCCTATATCTAGTGCCACATGTCCCCGCAACTGGATGAATGTGATGACCTCTCGACTTTGGCCCTTCGAGTGTCATCCTGAATATGAACCTTATTTCATCCATAGTATTAGACGTCCAGACTCAATGGATTGTTGCCACATGTCCATTGTGATCAACAAATAGGATCTTCTCTTCCCTTCAGGCCTCTGGGAGTTCTTGACTCCATGCAACCTATTATATCTAGAGTATTGGACCTCCATACTCCTAGATCTACTGACATGTTTCTCCCGTGCCAACGATTAGGATGAGATCTGATGTTTGGAACTCTAGGCATCCTTGACTCGATCCAACATATAACTCTGTCCCTCAAAAATACTAAGCCTCCAAAGCATGAGATTTGTTTCCACATGTCCTTCTTCAGATGATGGTTGAGATCCACTACGCGATTCACAACTTCCTGAGTTTGAAAAATTTTTACTCCACGCCCCTCTACTCCCTGATAGTTGGTCTTCTAGAATCAATGATCTGTTTATGCATGTCCCTTCTAATCAACCGTCTAGATTTGATTCCAGACTTCTGAACTTTGATAGTCCATGCTCCTCTATACTCTAAATCTTCCAAGCACGTGAAGTCTCAATGACTTCCACCATTATTATTCATGCAACTCTACCAGAAATGATGGATCTATACTCTTCTAGGGATATCCCAAACAGATATCTTCCATTTGTCTACAATCTTCACTAGCTCCTCTTCTAGGCTCGACATGTGACTTCTGTCGAATATGTGGAGTCTCAACAAACTCACAACATTAAACTATGTTCTACTTCACTAGATATGATGGACCTACATGATTCCAACTCCTCCTGAGTTGATATTCATCATTGTTCCTCCTAAACTTGTCCACTCGAGGTGATTGTAACCTCGGACGTCTCCTTTGAACCATTCAAAATTTTTAGACGTAGAAATTTTTTAAGTCTCCTCCTATGATCACTTGAACTCACTACCTCTTATGATATTTGTTCCTTTGAGGGTTTGTAGACCTCAGGCACCCTCCTTCCTTCCCTGGAACTTCATAAAGTTTCATACTTAGATATTTTTATGAAAATCCCCTCACGCACTCCTTGCACTTGTCTCCTCTGAGACCTCCTCAACACTTAGTGCTAGAATGGGAAAAATCACCTCAATACTACAATAGGTTTCATAATGTAGGTAGATCACAACTGTCTGAATTTCTCCTACTTCTCTAACTACCCCAAACATATTCTAGTCTTTGGTGATGATGCTCTCGTTCTTGATAGGTTCGTTGACTTCAAACCTCCTCCCATGGTTGGCTTGCATTCAAAGACATAAAAACAAAAAACTAAAAGCATACAATTCATATACAAATAAGGGTTAGACATTAGAATATTAAATCATAAACCATTAACAACATTCAACACACCATGATTTGGGATAGAAAAAGTACTTATTTTATTGATAATACAATGATCACTTACAACCAAAGACAACTACAGTTCCACGAACCTGGTCTGGGCTTCTCTTCACCAAGCTCCAGTTGCACCACCTTAATGTATTATCCTCTCAACCTTCTTCTTGGGAAGTGAAATGGGTTTCTAATGGAGGAAGGAAGGAAAATTGGGGAATTCTGATGAAATTCTCCCAAAAGGGCTGCAATTACTTGAGGCATGGAGGGGATGTGAAACGGGTAGAGTTTCATTGTTCTTATGTCTAGATGTGGAATGAGACCCAAACACCTCCTTTTATATGGGAAAAGGATGGTTATTTGGTTGGGTGATGGGCTATAGGAGATGGATTAGTTGGGAAACTACCTAATAGCTCGTAATCTCAACAAATTCCTTGCAACTTTTTATTTTTTGGAACTTTTGAAAGTATACACGGGTTGTAGTGGTGCAAAATGCATACATACATGGGTTGTAGTGGTGCAAAAATCATATGTATGCAGTAATTAGTGGAGCAAGGCATGTACATCTTTAAAAAATTGGTTTTTTAGAACAACAACTCAGTGATGGCTTGGAAAAAAATGCAAGTAAGAGGGCCAAAGGCCAGGTATGTGTGTGTAGAGAAATTTAGGGCTATAACAAATTCACTATAATGTATGAGGTTAGAAGAGAATATGATGGTTGAATTAAATTAGAAAATTTTTGCCAATGCACGTAACGAGTGAGCCCGGGACCAAATTTTGGGAGGTTCCATCTACAAAAATAACAATTGTCTCTCTGAGGCGAGTATACCCATGCTAGGGATGAAATAAATCATGGCTTCCAATCAAATACTTACAGATCCATGTCATATAACTATATAAAGTGTATCCGCTAGCAATACACAACGGATCTACATCTCAAAATCAAAGATATACAAGTATAGTATCCATCTTCAAGAAGCCAATAACACTCGATGGCTAGAGATGAGGTCTTCAGAGCTCGAGCAACAACTTAAAGATATTCAAAACTTGGGTAGGAGTGTAATGTGAATGTACAAATTCACTCCCCAGAGGTCTTCGACGGCTCGTTGGGAAAATACAATAGGATCTCGATGATCAGGCAGAGAACTTCATTGATTCCGAACAAGGACTTGATTGGACTTTGGGATGGTCGGGCATGAGGGAAAGAGACAAACTGCAGAAAGGGTGACTCAAGTTGGGTTAAATTTCCCTTGGACAAGAGAAAAAAAGATGATCAGAGTCAATAAGCATGAAATTGACATAAGTTCAAGATTTAGGAGGGAACCCAAAACTCTCCATGTGTTTGGAAGTGTAACTCTATGTAGCAAGAAAAAATCCCTAAGGGAATACTAGATCCCAAATCTTGATGAACAAATGAAAGGATGTGCTTTGTCGAAGGGTGACTCAATGTGCTACAAAAAAAATAATATATATTTCCCATCCCCTCTTTTTTTTTTGTGTGTGTTTTTCAATTTTTTAAAGATCTTTGAAAAAGAATAAAATAATGCTACATCACAAAGGAGGAACAATTGTCACAAGCATACTAGTTCCAAGTGTAAGGAACACACTAATGCTCAGAGAAAGGAGACATGTGTAGGAAAAGGACACTCAGGTAAAATTCCTCCATGGGTCAAGGTGTCAGCTCACAGAGGTAGAGTGCTACAAATCTTGTGTATAAGGCATGTTTCAAAGGTTCAGTTGAGAGAAACATGGATCTGACATTAGGACAAATACATAGATATGGAAGTGTGATTAGCAAGACACAAAAAAAAACCCTTCAATGTAATTTTAACGAGACCAAAGAAGGTAAGCTCAGTAGTTTTTTCACGTTTAGAGAGTTTGAAAGAAACGTAAAAGAAGACTCCACTGGGGTACCTTTTTCGGAAGTAGTCTAGTTGGTTCTAAAAAGGGGTAAACTAGCACCAAAAATACATATTTTCAAAACCATTTTAACGAGTGTGACAAAGACAAGATCACTTGTCAATATTTTCAATTTTAAGGAGTCTGAAAACAGCTTAACTATGGACTCACAACCTTTTTCTAGATTTCGTCTCCTTACCCCGACACAGTATAAAATATACTAAGGAGAACTCTCCCGGTGAGACGTATCTCTCGAGGTCTACCATTTTCCTCCATAATCTACAGGCCAGAAAAAGGTGTAAGATCATGCCAGTAGATGTTCTTCTAGAGAAATTTAATGATTGTGAAGGAATAAGGTCACTCGACGATCTTTTCAATTTTAGGGAGTCTGAAAAGAGCTTATCTATGGACTCCATGGAGGTTTCATTTTTGTAAATAATCTCCAAGACCCAAAAAATGTGATAAACCAAAACCAAGTAGAATATTCCTTTTTTCGTAAATTTAGTTCCTCGGGCCCAAAAAAGGGTTAAAATTATACCTGAGAATACTCTTCTAGTGAACCGAAGTTCCTAGAGTATACCTTTATTCGTACAATTCACCATCTAGACCGAAAAAGGGGTAAACTATCGTCGGACAAACGTGCCTTCAAGTTTTAGTTTGGCGATATTTAAGGGAAACAAGATCGCTCGACAATATTTTCATGTTTAAAGAGTCTGAAAATGGATTAAAGAAGACTCCAGAAGGTTACCTTTCTCAGTTAATCTAGGCAAGATTGAAAAGTACAAACGTAGTGTCATCGGATGTTGCTTTCAATTTTCAAAGCATGCTTGAAATACAACAAAGCATGTTCATTTTTGGGAGTCTCGAGGGTGAGGCCAAGAGTGATTGTGCATCAGATGAATGAGGCTCAATCTCATAATCATGACAGGACTAACAAGGACTCTCGAGCCTAAAGTAACTAGAGATAGCATGGATGCCGAAAATCAATAAGGATCTATCTAGGGCATCCATGTAAAGGTATTCTCTACCACCTAATTACAACACTTCTAAAACAACAATGATGGTTTCATGTCTTACTTCATTGGGATCGATCCTATGGAAAAGAGGGAAAAAGAACGAAATGCAGAAAGTGGAGGTTGAAACCTAACTTATATGCAAAAAATTGGAAAAAATAATATTACCAAAGGACCTTTAAAAGTGACCCATCTCCCGAACAATTACAAAACTAAAAGGCAAAGTGCATTGTAACATACAATAAGAAACTGAAGAACCACATTAAATGATTTTCGAGCCAGAAAAAATGACAAAACGGTTCAAAAAAGTGGCAAAAAGGGCCAAAAAAGTCTATAAATAGAAGCTGACAACTCATTTTCACCATTGCAAATTGAAAATTAACCAAAAGGTAAAAATACCCCTTTGCTAAAAGAGTTGATTCTAGGATCTTTAGAGGATGAAACGAACATCCGCTCGGATCAAGTCAGTACAAACTCATCCCTCTTGCATTTCAATTCTTCAATTATGCATATTTTTTGGGGGGGGGCAGGTGTGCCCTCCTAAAAAAGGGCATCCCTATGTTTACGCAGGTTGTCCAAGGACATCCCCTGTATGCACATAGGAAGAGAACAATCTGTCAGCGTACATACGCAACTGTGTCCATGAAATCTCGCGTAGACCCTCAAAAACATGGAAAAAATAAAAATGCAAGAGCTAACTCCTCTTTGAACTATCATGGAATAGGATGTATGTCCACTTGAGGGAGAGGGAACATAAAGAAATTGGCATCTTGGTCGATTAGGACCCTCCTTCTATTGCATCATTGAAACAATTCAGGTTATGGAAGTTCTACCACTGTTCGTTCATGAGGGCACAACCCAGGATACTGAATGCCTTGGTGGATTACTGGTGCCCTGATGCAAAGGAATTCATGATTGAGGGTAATTAGTTGACTCCAATGACAGAGGATATATATTTCTTGATTGGCCTCTTGAGGATAGGGGAACCAATCAAACTGTGTACATTTTCCCCTGGGCCCTTCAACATCGTCGACTACAACAGGATAAACTGTGAGGCTGGCACTGAGAAAGTAGGTTCTCAGGTTCCCATCCACAAGATAACAAACTTATCATTGAAGGTGATCATTTTTCTTATTGGGAAAATCACTGGATCTGCGGCCCTACACCAGGCTTCCCGAGAACACATGTATTGTGTGATGCAGTGCCTATATGCACGTATATTTGATAGGAGAACAACCATACTTAACTGCATGAAGAGGCATCTCACCGAGTGTCGAGAGTGTAGTAGCAATAAATTAAGGTTCGGTACCATTTTCTGCTCGTTATTCCTTGAGTGGCTACCCATTCTGATTCCGAGAGAGAAATTACCAGGGCATGTGGTCTCCTTCCCAGCGGTGTGTAGATGGGAAGCATTTCTTCCATGACAGGGTGGAGGAAGGACCATAGATGCCTTCGATGACAAGTTCTTCAACTGGTGGGCACAACAGATTCTAGTGATATAGGACTACCCCTACACTAGAATCAACTTTTACACAGATCTAGACATTCCCATACCTCCTGGGGAGGAGTGAGGAGAGATAGGTACATGAGTTTTAAAGTTATTTAATTTTTAGTTTCTTTTATATATATCATTTTTTATATGTTTCAGAGTATTGACAACTATGTATTTGTTTATGAATAGGCATGGGACCAGTGCGACCAACAGACTTCATAAGGACCAAGAAACATCCTCGACTAGAGGTGGTACCAGCAGCAGATGGCAGACTAGTCGCCGCAGGGGGACCTCCAGCCAGAGAGGCTGAGAGATTTTTCAGACGGGTGGCAGAGAACCTCACCACACTCACCGCGCTTAGATTGAGTATCTCCCGACAACCATGAAACCTCATGTGGTTGGGGTACCAAAGACATGGGTCCAACTCTTCAGGCATTTAGGCAACGTCGTTGTTTACTACGGTAGGGACA
>JZKD02S1591667.1:793956-831452 GCA_000966675.3 Picea glauca
TATATATATATATATATATATATATATATATATATATATATATATATATTTACATATTTTATATCTTATGGATCACATTTCTTTACAAATGTATGTACATGTGTATGTGTTTACTTATTTTTATGTGTGTGCAACATGCCAATCTAATACTTGATTAATTATAGTATTTTTTATTTTATTTAATATCCTAGGAACATGGATGTACGTAATGTAATCAATGAAATGTTCTAAGAGATGTACCCTAAGGAAACATTGGTGTAAAGTAGTATCATAAACACGTAAACTACATTTAACAGGGACATAACCAACTGATCATATAAGTAGACCCAGAGCTGAGAAATTCCATGCGACAAAGCGTCACGAAGCAACACTATCACTGGGCTATACTCGGCTACATTCTTTGTGGCTTCACCTAGACGGATACCTCAGGAAGATAGCAATTGGTCTTGAGGCATGAAAATCACCCAAGCTATGGAAGAAAGCCTCCAAGTGTATAAGATAGCGTCGTTCGTGAACCCAAATAACACCTTTGATTCACTTGACATCTGTCGCAATGAAAAACATGACATAAATAATGACACATCCATAAAAAAAAATACAAAACTGACTGTATAAGAACTATACATATGTACAAGAAGTCACCCAGGCGACCAACCTACGAGTAATACTTATTGAGGTAGAGCCCATTTCTAGGCTCCACAAAATCATTTCCCTCAAAGTCAACCAGACGATAAGTGCCCTTCTTTAAAGACTCTTTCACAATGAAAGGTCAGAACCACATGGGTTTGAACGTGCCTGCCCCCAGGGGATTCTTGTCTTAGTCTTAGACCAGGACAAGGTTTCCTTTGGAGAAAATCGGAGGATGGACAAACTGACCATATTGACACTTGACTCATTGCGTGTGAGCCTCATGGTCCAAGGATGTATCACGATGTTTCTCATCATGCTTCTCGAGATATAATAGGCATTCCTCAAGCGATGAAGTGTCTAGAAATAACTCTACTTCCAACTTTAAATATGGGATATGGAACTATATAGGAAAGACTCCTTCAAGCTCATAAATGAGTTGAAAATGTTAGAAACCAGTGGCAGTCTTTACAGACGTTCAGTAGGATCATAATGCCAAGTACAACATCATATGCCAATTTGATTTGGCAAAATTGATCGTTCATTGTAGAATAGTCTTGAGGGAATTATTCACAGTCTCCACCTGGCCATTCGCTTGTGGGTGGTAGGGTGATGAATGCTCTTTCCTCAACCCAAGATTTGATGTTAACTCAAACATCATTTTGTTCTAGAAGTGACTTCCATGGTTAGTGAAAATCTCCTTCGGGATGTCGAACCTTTCTACTATCTGGTTAAAAATGAAGAGAGAAGTTGTTTCCCCATCATGGTTAAATGTTGGCATAGCCTCGACCCACTTTTTTAAGTAGTCTACCGCTATGATGATATAACGATTCCCCCTAGCTGAAGTCGGGTGGCATGTAGTAAAATAAATCCCCCACTTGGTGAAGGGACCAACAACAATAATAGGAAACATGGGAGTGGGATGTGCCCTCATCTTCTGAGAGACGATCTGACACGGGTGGCACTTCTTGTCCGACTCAACACAATCCTTGATAAACATAGGCCAAAAGTAACCAACTCATAGAATCGTTTGGGCTATTTCCAAGCCCAAAAAATTACCGCCACATGTTCTAGTGTAGCAGTCTTTAAGAACGAGTTCTTCTTCCTCGTTTATAAGACATCGGCAAAGAATGCAATCTACACCTTGACGATACAAAGTGTTGTCGAGTATGAGATAGTTTTTTGCCTGATGTCAAATTTGTTGACACTTGTCACGAGAATTATAAACAGGGAACTTCAAAGTATGGAGATAGACTAGTATATCTCCATACGAGGGGTCTGGAGATGAAATCAGAAAAATATCTCCTTTAATGGGAGATTCTTCAAGTGTATCATCACCATATTCAACTGGAAGTTCTTAAATAACCTCTACAAAGACCAGTGACTTTTTTTATTTCACGGAAACAAAATCCAAGTCAAATTCTTGGAGGATAACAAACCATCTACTAATATTTCCACCCATGACTCATCGTGTCAACACATATTGAAATAGATTCACAATGACAATGACAGTGGTATTGCAAAGTAGGATATAATGATGAAATCGCTGGACAACATGCACTACTACCAACGTAATATTCTCAGCATGAGAATAGTTGAGTTTCGGCCCAGCTAGACCTCAGCTTAGGTAATAAATCACATTATCCTCTAGCAGACCATCTTCCTGAACCAAGATCATGCCAATGGTCAACTCTGTGGCGGCCAAGTAAAATAAGATTTTTTTATTATAATTGGGAGGCCGAAGCAGAGGGGAATATGTAAGAGCACATTTCAACACTTCTAAAGAGAGTTGATCGGCTTCGTCCCAATAGAAAGGGGCTCCCTTTTTCTATAAATGCATGAACCCTTTAGTGATATCAACATAGTTTGCGATAAAATGTCATAGAAAGTTCACTTTCCTTCGTAAGCTCTGAAGCTAAGGGACTATGCATGGGGGAGGCAAATGAACTAGTTCCACAGTCTTAAGAGGATTGACAATGGTCCCTATTGTTGAAACTATGAAACCTAAAAGATGACCCGACATCATGAAGAAACAGAATTTGTTAGGATTCAAGCGAATTCGATAGTAGCGACATTATTTGAAGATTAATCAGAGGTGCGTGGGATGATCAAATCTGTTATGGGATCGTGATGCTAGATCATCGATATAAGCCTCGACTATATGTTTAAGATTGTGGAAAGAAAAACACATGGCCCGCTAAAAAGTGGCTCCAACATTATTTAGGCCAAGAGGCATCTTACGATAAGAAAATGTGCCTCATGGATAGATAAAAGTTTGTTTATGCAGGTCCTCGAGTTTGATCTAAATCTGGTTATATCCCAAGAAACCATCCATGAATGAAAAGACCCCAGAGCCTACACATTCATTGACAATCTGATCAATGAATGGGGTGGGGAAGTTATCCTTTGGAGAGGCCTTATAAAAATCATGGAATTCCATGCACACGCAAATCATACCTTATTTTTTGTTAGTTGGAACGAGATTTGACACCCATTGTGTCAACTGTATGGGGTAGATAAAAATGACTTTAAGCAATTTTTCTACTTCAGCCTTAATAGCTTCCACTTTTCAAGGATTCTCTGGTTGAAGATTCTATCGATTCAACTTAGCATCAAGATAAGTTGTTATCTCATGTTCGATGATTCTTGGAACGATGCTTGGAATTTCCTCATAAGACTAGGAAAAAAAGTCATTGAATTCCTTAAATAAATATGTATAGATTTGAATTTATTCGAGGGAGAAGTCTTCTCTGAAGAAAAAATTCTCCATGATGCCAAGGGTTCTAGAGATATCTATAGGGATCATTTCAGCGATACTTTCCATATTACCCTCGGCGTAAACTACATGCATAGCCATAGGATTAACAAGACAAGACCTGTATCCATTCATAGTTAACACAAATTCACTTGCCTCTATTCTTCTTAACTCTGGGAGGAAATAAGATATATGATGGAGATCATCCTAGAGTCTGTCTAGACCAATCAGTGCCTCAAGAATCACCTCATCTGAGGGAAAGACAAGATATAAATAAATAGTATCGGTGAGGGAACCTTCAGCCCAAATAAGCTCAATAATTGGATCTAACTCATGTTTGGGAGTCAGATCGGGGTCGGTCGAAGATTTCTATAGAATACTATATGCAACCTCTATCATGGAAAAGGGCATGGTCATGCCAGGATGCCCTGTCCCTTCCATCGATATTGATGGGGAAGGAAGAGGCCACATATTGTGAAAGTATGTCATTCAAAATGACATAACTTGAAAAATTTCAGCCCTAGGTTTGTCAGGGGCAATTGATATAAACTTGACATCACTGAAAGGAGGAGGCTAATCAAAAGTACCCATCAAATTTGGGCAAAAATGAACCCCTACGTTGACGATTTCGAGATGAGGGTCATCAATCATCGGGACCGTGGATTTCCCCAATGAAGGGTCAGGACAAGAGAAGAACAACTGGTCAATGGTCATGATTTGGCCCTTATGTGGAAACAACAAGACTTGAAAAATAGTGGCAACCATTGCATGCATTGCATAGGTCCAACTCCTTCCTAACAGAAGGTTGTAGTTGAGAAGCACATCGACCACTTCAAATTTGACGCACACGGTATTTCCTCCTAACTGGACGGGGAAGGAAGGAATGATTCCATGTGGTCTAAAAGAATGACCGTCGAAATAAATAAGCAGATTAGGTGACGAAGAAAAAACGGGTTGGCCAATGTCCTTCCAGCATGCCAACTACATCACGCTGGTCGAGGCACACTCATCAACCACTGTACAAAATATATTATGAATAAAATATTTCGTGGGGTGAGCCACTACTATCTGAAACGCAATGTCGTAGGGGAGACATGGTTTCAAGTCAGTCATATCAAGCATGATCTTTCCTGGATTACTAGTCTTTGCAGATCCTAAGGAAAATAAGAGAGCCTTTCTCTTTTAGGGGAAGCTCCGGAGGACCTCCAGAGTGGACATCGCGCAAGGGGTTTGTGAAAAATCCTCCACCATAGAGTAGTATGGGTGTCCCTCATATTCGGATTATGAGAAGTTTTCTTGAATTCCCCTTTTGTGATGTGTGTCATTGTTTCTCCCAATGTCTTCTTGATATGGAGAGGAATTGTTGGGTTTGTGGCTTCTTTACCCTTTTCATCATACTCTGGAATTCTGTAATCGTGTGTTCTAGTCGCTATATAAGCATCACCTTTCATCATGTAAACCTTTGAAACCGAGGGATGACTAGAAGACGCGGGGGGTCCTTGACTACCCCCATATGCGCTCAAAGAGGCTTGAGTCATATTTTTCCCATGTGGAAATGGGTTTGTTAACACAACAAGTTGTTACTACACCAATAACGTATGGGCCTCTACAAGTCGAGGGAACAGATGAGTCGAATGGTCCTCAGTGCAAAGGTTACACGGATACTTAGAATCTCTTCTATGTGTTTCCCCCGAAAGAATTGTTATTAGGTTTCTTATCCCCCTTACCCTTATCGTTTTGTTGTTTTTTGTTTCCTTCAAGATGCGGTTGGCCTTTGGGTTCATCGACTGTACACTGTGTACATCTGACATTTGGGTAGGGGGAGGAGCCGAACCGAAGGTCTCGCTGGCCACTATCTGCTATATCAACAATTGTTGCAATTGATTTGACAACTGATCAGTGGACTCTCCTTTTGCTAAACCAACTATACCATCGTCATGTAGTCCATACTTTTGTCTGGCCTTGTCAAGGATGGATTGTGGCACATCTGGAAAAATATCATAGAGTAATCTAGACTAAGAGTATATCAGTTTGAGCTATTGCATTCTCATTATAGCCTTCTCCTCTGAAAACACTCTCGAATTTGCAACGTCCTTGTATAATTGTGGCACCAAAGACTTTAGGAACCACTCCAACAGGAAATCTGGTGGGATATGTACCTTGATCAATCTTTTCGAATGTCGTCATTCTTAGATGTGATCCGATATATGATCAGCCTTAGTCTGCTCAAATTTGGCCAGCAATTTAGTGTTAACATCGTATCTCATAGGTAGTTGGAAATGGTTTAGGAAAACCATTGCCAAGTCGCTAAAGTAAGAATATCTTGAGAGGTCGAGCTTGATGTACTGTTTTGTGACACCACCGATAAGAGTGCATTGAAAGAGGCACCACTGTATAGAGCCATCTCGCAGCGAGTTTGATGAGCTCCATAGATGGAAAGTTGTCACGTGATCATCTGGGTCTTTGCCAGGCTTGCCTTCGAATTTCAGAATATCCGAGGGAAACTTAGTTGGCATGGGGGGCCAACACAGATCATGAAAAAATAGGTCATTAAGCAACCTGGACAAGTCTATCAGATGTAATGTTGTCAGAAATGGTAGTTTGGGCTAGGTATTATGTACAAAAAAAAGGGGGCCTGGAGTTTGACTCACACCAGGTTGCCAGGAAAAGTTGGGTTGTTGGCCAGGTTTCTAATAGAAACCATGTCTTTGGCCAACATATGGAAACTGCATTTGCTGGTATATCATCGGCTAATCCTTGTAATTGGATGACGAGGGTTGGGAGGGTATTTCTCCCTGCATTATGTTACAAAGGTTTTGGAAGGGGTTTCCCCTTGCCGATCTGATGGGCATAGGTATTGAACCTTTCCCGGGGTTCCATTGACCATGGAAGGGGTTTCCTTGGTCAAAATCCCTTAGGAGGGAGTTAATCCCTGCCAGGGATTCCAAAATCCTTGTGAGGAGAAAACTCCTGCACTTGCCTCATGTGTAGGAATAGTACCCTGCACAGGATTTTGTTGTCCAAAAATAGGGTTTCCCCCGATCGAGAATGTAGCTAACGAAAAGGTGTTATTACCAAATGCGTCAAACAAAGAGAATGAAATGGATCCCAGCAACATGGTATAAGAAGAAATTCCTAGACTTCCTGCTCTGAACAAGTTGTAGTTGGTGTTGGGTCTGACGGGTGTCTAGAAAGCACCACCGAGTGAGGGGGACAAAGGAGGCATATGGCCCCCACCGTAAGGGATAACATTATAGGATGATGAGGCTCCCCCAATGGACCCTTGCAAGGGATCGTTTGAGCTCCCTACCTCCATACCCATGGTGTAATGTACCTCAAAAATTGTCACAAAAAAAAAATTGTTTGTACATTTACCCATGGAAAGTTCAGATATTTCAAGAAAGTAAGCTTTATGTTATAAGGATTGAGTCCTGAAAGTTTGTTAGAATCCTTACTATTGTCGGTTGTCCTCACCATTCAACTTAAAGTTTCCTAGTTGATGATATAAAAGTGTTTACTCTTCACTTCAATGTTTATATAAGATCCTGTAATATATAATTACCTTTGTATCTTCTTGTACCTATAACACTACCACAGTCTTAACAATACAAGTAAATTTGGGATTTTATGGCCAAATCCCTACATAAAAATATTACCATATGTTTTCCATACAAATGACTTGTAATACAATCTGTTACTTCCATACCTACATCTAGAATGAAGACTTTCCAATGTTTTTGTACTAGTCCACTCACTACACTATTAGAGTTGTTCCTATAACAAACATTCCTACCATGTTACTACAGTTTTTGTGGAAAACATAGGTTAATCGGGTTTCGGTGATTACTAATGCTGAACAAAACAACAAACCACGCTATTTTCCTAAGATCCGAAATACGGAGAGACTGTGGGCCCAACACTTTGGGGTTTCGGGGTTTCGCGAGTACAACAGCCCAACATCAACACACAACAACTCCCAAAATCGCGAAAGGTGACCAACATTTCGGGGTTGTGGAGTTTAGGATTTCGCGAGTACAGAAGCCAAACATCTACACACAACAACTCCCGAAATTGTGAAAAGTAACCAGCATTTCGGGATTTCGGAGTTCGGGATTTCACGAGTACAGAAGCCAAACATCTACACACAAAAACTCCTGAAATTGCGAAAAGTGACCAGTATTTTGGGATTTCGGAGTTTGTGATTTCACGAGTACATTAGCCAAACATAAACACAAAACATTTCCCGAAGTTGCGGAAAGGTAAAGTGGGATCAACACTTCGGGGTTTCTGGGCTCGAAATCCCGCGACTTCAAAAGTCAAAACACCACAATCTCCAGATCGTGAAAGGAAAGTGGGACCCACATTTCATGGTTTCAGGGTTCGGGACTTTGTTACTACAACTACCCAACAACAACATATACAAACTTCTGAAATGCGAAAAAGGAAAGGTGATACCCGCATTTCGGGATTTCGGGGTTCGAAACTTCGCGAGTTTCGATGTCCAAACATCAACATATACAAACTTCTGAAATACAAAAAAAGGAAAGGTGAGACCCTCATTTTGGGATTTTGGGATTCACAACTTCATGAGTTCCGGTGTCCAAACATCAACATATACAAACTTCCAAAATGTCAAAAAAAAGGAAAGGTGAAACCTGCATTTCTGGATTTTCGGGGTTCGGGGTTTCATGGTTTCGAATGCCCAAACCTATCCTACAACAACTCCCGACATGAGAAAGAAGGGAAAAAGGATTATCATTTCGGGGTTTCATATTTTCCTAAAATTCCTCATAAACCTTAACTGTGGAAAGGGTAGACCATTTAAACAAAACAAGGAAGCATAAAAAAAAACTTCTGATAGGCGTCAATTCTCATGACTGTTTAGCATTTGATAAGCAAAAGGGGTTTTCCAGATCTCCTTAACTTTCCAAATTTTTTCCCTTTACTGGTGTCCTTACTTTCATTCTGTGAGACAGTAGGTGTGGAAGGATTCAATATCCATTTACCTATTAGAATTCTGAAGGTCTAACTAATGAGTTTTTATACGCTTATATTCTATAAAAGGGTACAATAGGATAACAGTTTTCTCTATAAGGTAATTTCTATTATATTCACTTAGAGCCGCTTTTAATCAATGTAGTATACGTTAATAGTACTATATCTGTGCATCTAGTATATACATGAATGTGAATTTTATTCCATAAGAGTTTGGATGTCTATTATGAATTTCGTGATGACAGACAAACAGATTATATTCACGAAGGTAAATTCATCTTCTGCAACAAATATATATATATACTTCAGCAGTCAGATGTGAACATTCCAGCAAACATATTATAACTATATATAGATACATATTTCCTTCACACATATTCCTCACACGAAAAGATATTATCATTCAATTAGTTTACTTTAACGCAATTAGATATAATTCCCCAACAGATACATGACATCAATCACACGTAGTCATTCAAAATAGAGAAGGGTAGATCAATATATTTGAATCCAATCCACAGAAAGATAGAGGGAACAACCACATTCCTCCCAACTATAGAACAAGGAATCCAAAGTGACTTGCTTGACTCACCCCCTAGCCTGACCATGAACCCATGAGGGCGAACTTGGAAACTCATCCCCAACAATGTCCTTCAATTCCAACAATTATCCTCTTGCCTCACACTTACTTAACAGTGCTCATAACAGCAAGGCAAATCTGTTTCAGCAGGCTCCTCTTGCCTCACACTCAAACCGTAGTGTTCATAACAGCAAGAGAGCTCAAAAATCCTTTCCAGCATACTTGGCAGCGTCCTGCCTCCTCGCATATGCTATTTATCAATATTTTCCCAGGTCTTTTTCTCTCCTTTGGGGATTTTCGCAGCTCTCTTAATCACTAATTTTCAGGGGCTTCCACTGGCCAAATATCTAATTTGCCACTTCTCATCATCAGCCTAGAGGCAGTTCCAACATGGTCCCCACTCATGGAGTCATGGTCAGTTGATTTTAACATGGTTTTTCCATTTGTCCTCCTGGAATTAATATAAATATTTTGTTGTGATAGAAGTGTCATATTCAAATAGTTAGTTGAGTCCAAACAGATCTCTTCCCAATGGTCACAATAATTAAATACAATTATTAAATTCGAAATTCAGAATTGCCATAAATGGAAAAAAAAATTCTATATTTGAATTTGCCAAAAACGAAAATAAATTTCCAGCACACAAAAATAAAAATATTTTATTTTTGGGGGATGTCACATCCTTTCCCCCTTCAATAAAACACTATCCTCAGTGTTCGTTCCTTTCCTGGAATAGGATTGGATGAGATTTCCACAAATCGCCTTCCAATTCCCAAGTGGCCTCCTCAGGACTAAAGTGCTTCCATTGCACCTTTACCTGAGCGATGACTCTGTTCCGAAGTGCAATTTCTCTCCAGTCCAGAATGTGCAGGGGTTCCACTTGGAACTCGCCTTCAGGTTCCACCTGCACCAATTTCCAATCAATCATATGAGTAGGGTCATGAATATACTTTTTCAGCAAAGACACATGAAATACATTATTAATTCTTAGATTCGCTGGAAGTGTAAGCTTTTATGCTATGGGTCCAATTCGAGCTAGTGTCTTGAAGGGCCCACAAAACCTGGGTGGTAGCTTGGCACAGTTCCCCAACTTCAGCGATCTTTTTTGAGCTATGACCTTCAAATAAACACGGTCTCCCATTTGAAATTCCAAGTGTCTTCTTTTCTGATCCACATAGCTCTTATGTCTATCCTATGCCTCTTTCAAGTTCTGTTGTACCTTCCTTACCATGTTCTCCATTTCTTGGAGCATCTTTGGTCCAACCATGATTCTGTCAGCCGGGTTATCCCAGCTAATTGGAGTTGTACAGTTTCTGTCGTACAGTATTTTGAAAGGGATCAACTTAGTCGAAGTTTGGTACCCATTGTTATATGCAAATTATACCAAGTGTAGGTAGTCTTCCCACTTGTTCGGTTGTGTTCTTACATACATGCGGAGAATATCCTCTATGATTTGGTTTGTCCTTTCGGTCTGTCCATCCGTTTGTCGATGATAACTCGTACTGAAATTCAAATTAGTATTTATCCCTACAAAAAATTCCTTCCAAAAAATGGATGTGAGTTTTACGTCTCTATCTGGGAATAGCATGTAGTCTAAAAATTTCTTTCATGAATATTTCAGGAATGTTAATAGCTTTAAAAGTAGACTTTACAGGAATAAAGTTTGCAGACTTACTGAGTTTATCGATTACAGCCATGATATAATCATTATGTTTTTGAGTTTTAGGCAAAACTATTATAAAGTCCAGCGATATGGTCTCCCATTTCAATTCTGGTACTGGTAATGGCTATAATAGGTCAGCTGGATGCTGGTGTTCAGCCTTAACCTGGTGACAATCTTGGCACCTAGCCAAATATTCTGTTGTTTTTCCCTTCATGTTAGGCCAGTAAAATAGTTTTTTGATTGTTGTTATTGTTTTTTGGTAGCCAGGATGGCCAGAATACGGTTTCTTATGCACTTCATCTAGAATGGTTAATTTTAGGTCTGTTGAATCTGGTATGTAAAGTCTATTTTTAAATCTTAATAGTCCCTCCTTATCAATACTTATATCCAGTTCATCTGAGTTTGTGATACTGTTTTGCAATTCTGCCATCATCTTAGTGTAATTTTCGTCGTTAATACCTATCATTTTTATTCTTTTCTCCAGATCACTTTCTGCCCTACTTATATTTATCTCAAATAACCCATGGATTCTATGGCTTAAATCATCTGCTACTTTATTTTCCTTACCCTTGATATGTCTGACCTCAAAGTTGAATTTTCTCAAGAAGGCTAGCCACCTTGCTTGTCTCACATTAATGTCTGGTTGGTTAAACAGATATTTCACTCTGCTATTATCTGTCAATAGTAAGAATTTTTTTCCCATTATATAGTGTCGCCAAATTTTTAAGGCATGTATTATTGCTACCAATTCTAAGTCATGAGTGACATAATTTCGCTCGTGTTCCTTTAATTTTCGAGACTCATAACAAATCACATGCCCTTCCTGAGTTAGAACACCACCTAGTCCCTCTTTACTTGCATCAACGCATACTGTGAATTCTTTATCTGGGTCTGCTACCTTCAAAATGGGCGCTGATGTCAATAATTATTTTAGCTTGTTAAAACTATCTTGACACTTTTGCGACGAGTTAAACTTGGTCCCTTTATTTTGTAATGACGTGATAGGGTAGGCTATCTTGGAGAACCCTTCTATAAATCTGCAATAATATCCAGTGATTCCCATGAATGACTGGATATCTGCCACATCCTTAGGTACTAGCCATTCCATAATGGCTTTTATCTTCTCTGGGTCTACGACAATACCTTCCGAGGAGATGACATGTCCTAAATATTGTATTTATTTTTGAAAAAAATCACATTTGTCGAATTTTGCGTATAGTTTGTATTTTCTTAGTGTTTGCAAAACTATTTGTAAGTGTTCATCATGTTCCTCCTCCATTTTAGAATAGACTAGAATATCGTCGATAAATACTACTACGAACTTGTCTAAGTAATGGCTGAAAATGTTGTTCATCAAGCACATGAATGTGGTTGGTGCATTAGTGAGTCCGAAAGGTATGACTACAAACTCGTAGTGTCTGTATCTTGTTTGAAAAGTTGTTTTTTTTATGTTCTGGTCCTTTATCCTAACTTGATGATATTTGGATCGTAAATCCAATTTTGAGAAGATCTTGGCCCACCAACTTGATCGAATAGATCATTTATCCTAGGTAAGGGGTATTTGTTCTTAATGGTCACTTTGTTCAGTTGTCTATAATCAATACATGGTTTTAGAGTACCATATTTATTTTTCACAAAGAGGACTGGTGCTCCCCATGGCGAGACACTTGGTCTGATATAATGTTTATCCAACAATTCCTGTAATTGTATTTTTAATTCTGTCAGTTCTGGTAGACTCATTCGGTAGGGTGCTTTTGAGATAGGGGATGATCCGGGTAGTAAGTCTATGGAGAAATCTATTTCTCTCCTAGGAGGTAGTTCTGGTATCTCATCAACAAACATGTCTCTAAATTCACGTAGGACAACAAAGTCTTCTAACTTGGGATTATCTTTTTTTTCTAATAGATTCGTTACATGGATGGTGTAAAATTGACATCCCTTTCTAATACATTTCTTGAATTTCATCATTGATACTTGTCTGATTGACACAGGTTTTGGTATGCCTTGGGTTGTTCTAACAATTCCAAACTTATCTTTGTAGCTAAGTATCTTTGTATAATAGTCTAGTACTGCTTTGTGTTGTTCCAACCAATCCATCTCGATAATCATATCATAAGATCCTAGTGGTAGGATGTTCATATTGGCCCTTATCTTTTGACCATCTAAGCTGAACTCAAGATCAAAAATAAAGTTAACTACTCTTCTTTTAGTACCTATTGCTAGTTCTACAAGCCAAGATTTTTCATGCTTTTGTTTCTTAAGTTTATTCAACTCTATTACATCGGGAGTAATATAACTTAACGTAGCTCCAGGGTCAATTAAAATAGAAATTCGAGTGTCATGGATTTTACCTTTGATTTCTACCACCGAGGACTGGTGATTAGCTTGTCGACCATCTATGGCTGCATTTATCTTATGCAAACTTTTGCCCATGTCTCCCACTATCAAGGTTTCCTGTAAATTGTGAACAACATTTATGTTTGCTGTAATTAAATGTGGACAGTTCCTCCTTAGATGAGGTTCTCCACACTCCTAACACTTTAATGGCTTGTGAGAGTTGTCCCCAAACTTCTTCATTCCCAGGTTTACCGGTTTATCGTTACCTTGCGTATTCATATGATTGGAGTGAAAATCCTTCCTTGGGAAACTTTTTGTTGCATTCCGATAAGGAGTTGGCTAGTATCCCTTCTTCCGTTGGTTTATTCCATCATGCTTCTTATCCTTCCAGGTCTTGAGAAACTCTACCCACTATTTATACTGGTCATATCACATTCATGCCTTCCTGAATTCCTCACTCAAGGATTTGGGGTTTTCAAACTCAATTCTGTCCATGTAGGACTGTGGTAAACATCTTAAGAATTGTTGGATTTTTACCTTATCATCTTGGATGTATGGTACGTACCTTAGTAGTTCCATAAATTTATTTATAAGTTCCTCCATCATCATTTGTCCCAGTCGTAACTCATAAAATTATTTCATCTTCCTTTCATAATAGCTTTCAGAAAGGTATTGTTTCTTAAAATACTTCTTAGAGACGGACCATTCCAACTGTTTCTCCTTTAGGCCCTTGGCCAATTTCAGGTCCTGCCACCAAATGTTGGCTTTCCCCTTCAGATTGTAGATGGCCATTATGACTTTCATGTTACTGGAATAGTTGTATATTTGGAAGTATTTTTTGATGTCCAACAACCATGCCTCGACTTCTTCTCTTGTCCTGGATTCTCCATCAAAAGTGGTTGGTTAAATCTTTTTAAATTCTCCTTCAAGTTGGTCGATTTGTTTTCTTTTTTTGTCTGGTATGGTTTTGTCTTTAGCTGAATGTGTCCCTTCAGACGAACTGTCTCATTTTTCTATCTTCGCACCAAAATTCTTGGAGGCCCTTTTGTTGATCTCTTCCTCATCGTTATCATCTTTTGGGATTTTCTTGGTTACTATACTACGCAGCAGGACTTCATTTATCTCTTGTTGTTCCTACTGTGCCTTCTTCAATTTTTCATTGTTGACCTTGAAAACCTGTAGTTCAATAATAAGATTCCTCATTGTTTCCAACACCTCCGTGGGTGAACTTCCATCACTATTTTGTCTTGGATCTCAAGGAGGTCCTTGTTGTGGATTCTCTTCCATCCTGATTTTCGCACCTTCTTGAGATGCCATAATTCAATGCAAAACCGAAAAGGCTTTCGGTCTAAATCCACAAGATTTATTAGTTTTTTCATAAACCAGAATATATACTAAGCATTTAATGTGGCCCTATTCAGGCCCAGTGTTGTAACTTTTTCTCTAATACCATATGTAATGTACCTCAAAAACTGTCACAAAAAGATTTGTTTGTACATTTATCTATGGAAAGTTCTAAGATTTCAAGCAAGTAAGCTTTATGTTATAAGGCTTGAGTCCTGAAATATTGTTAGAATCCTTATTGTCGTCGGTTGTCTTCACCATTCAACTTAAAGTTTCCTAGTCGACGATATAAAAGTGTTTACTCTTCACTTCAATGTTTATCTAAGATCCCGTAATATATAATTACTTTTCTATCTACTTGTACCTATAACACTACCATAGTTTTAACAATACAAGTAACTTTGGGATTTTATGGCCAAATCCCTACATAAAAATATTACCATATTTTTTCCATATAAACGACTTGTAATACGGTCTGTTATTTCCATATCTCCATCTGCAATGAAGACTTTCCAACTTTCTTGTACTGGTCCGCTCACTACACTATTAGAGTTGTTCCTATAACAAACATTCCTACAATGTTACTGCAGTTTTTATGGAAAAGAGAGGTTAATCAGGTTTCGATGATTACTAATGTCGAACGAAATAGTGGACCACACTATTTGCCTAAGATCTTAAATACAGAGAGACTGTGGGCCCAGTACTTCGGGGTTTTAGGGTTTTGCGAGTACAACAACCCAATATCAAAACAAAAAAACTCCTGAAATCGCGAAAGGTGACCAACATTACGAGGTTTTGGAGTTTGTGATTTCGCGAGTGCAAAAGACAAATACCTACACACAACAACTCCCAAAATTGCGAAAAGTGACCAGGATTTCAGGATTTCATTGTTCGAGATTTCGCAAGTACAGAAGCCAAACATCTACATACAACAACTACCGAAATTGTGAAAAGTGACCAGCATTTTGGGATTTCAGAGTTTGGTATTTTGTGAGTACATCAGCCAAACATCAACACAAAACATTTCCCAAAGTTGCGGAAAGATAAAGTGGGATCAACACTTCGGGGTTTCTAGGTTCGAAATCCTGCGACTTCAGAAGTTAAAACATCAAAACACCACAATTTTCGGATCACGAAAGGAAAGTGGGACCCATATTTTGGGGCTTCGGGTTCTGTCACTTGATGACTACAAGTACCCAACAACAACATATACAAACTTCCGAAATGCGAAAAATTAAAGGTGAGACCCGCATTTCGGGATTTCAGGGTTCATTATTTCACGAGTTTCGATGTCCAAACATCAACATATACAAACTTCTGAAATGCGAAAAAAGGAAAGGTGAGACCTGCATTTCAGGATTTTGGTGTTTGGAACTTTGCGATTTCCGGAGTCCAAACATCAACATATACAAACTTCCGAAATGCAAAAAAAGGGAAAGGTGAAACCCGCATTTCGGGATCTTCGGGGTTCGAGGTTTCATGGTTTCCAATGCCAAAACCTATCCTGCAACAACTCCCGAAATGAGAAAGAAGGGAAAAAGGATTATCATTTTAGGGTTCCTCATTTTCCTAAAATTCGTCATAAACCTTAACTGTGGAAAGGGTAGACCGTTTAAACAAAACAAGGAAGCATAAAAAAAAACTTCTGATGGGCGTAAATTCTCATGACTGTTTAGCATTTGATAAACAAAAGGGGTTTTCCAGATCTCCTTAACTTTACAAATTTTTTTCGTTTATCGGTGTCCTTAATTTCATTCTATGAGACAGTAGGTGTGGAAGGATTCAATAACCATTTACCTAACAAAATTGCGAAGGTCTAACTAATGAGTTTTTATACACTTATATTCTATAAAAGGGTACAATAGGATAACAATTTTCTGTATAAGGTAATTTCTATTATATTTACTTAGAGTTTCTTTTAATCAATGTATTATACGTTAACAATACTAGATCCATGCATCTAGTATATACATGAATGTGAATTTTATGCCATAAGAGTTTGTGTGTCTATAACAAAATCCATAACAAAAGACAGAGAGATAACACACACAAAAATAAATACATCTTCTGTAAAAAATATATATATATATATATATATATATATATATATATATATATATATATATACTTCAACAATGAGATGTGAACATTCTAGCAGATGTATTATAACTATATATAGATACATATTTCCTTCACACATATTCCTCACACAAAAATATATTATCATTCAATTAGTTTACTTTAACTCAATTAGATATAATTCCCCAACAGATACATGACATCAATCACACGTAGCCATTCAAAATAGAGAAGGGTAGATCAACATATCTGAATCCAATCCATGGAAATACAAAGGGAACAACCATGTTCCTCCCAACCGTAGAACAGGGCAGCCAAAGTCGCTTGCCCGATTCACCCCCTAGCCTGACCATGAATCCATGAGGGTGAACTTGGAAACTCCTCCCCAGCAATGTCCTTCAATTCCAACAGTTATCCTCTTCCCTCACACTTACTCAACAGTGCTCATAACAACCGTAGTGTTCATAATAGCAAGAGAGCTCAAAAATCCTTTCCCAGCATACTTGGCAATGTCCTACCTCCTCGCATATGCTATTTAACAATTTTTGCTCGGGTCTTTTTCCCTCCTTTGGGGATTTTCGCAGCTCTCTTAATCCCTGATTTTCAGGGGCCTCCAGTGGCCAAATCTCAATTTTCCGCTTCTCATAATCAGCCTAGAGGTAGTTCCAACATGTTCCCCACTCATGGAGTCATGGTCAGCTGATTTTAACACGACTGTTCCATTTGTCCTCCGGCAATTAATATAAATATTTTGTTGTGATACAAGTGTCATATTCAAATAGTTACTTGAGTCCAAACATATCTCTGCCCAACAGTCACAATAATTAAATACAATTATTAAATTCAAAATTTAGAATTTCCATAAATGGAAAAAAAAAATCCAGATTCGAATTTGCCAAAAATGGAAATAAATTTCCAGCACACAAAAATAAAAATATTTTATTTTTGGGGGATGTCACACATGGTCTGTAGGGTGGTGTAGGTAAGGATATATTTCATATCAAAGTCGGGTATCCCATATGAAAATGGAGGGCATGTCGCACTCTGTGTAAACAAAGCATTGGTCGTTGCTGCTGACAATATTGGACTAGTGACCAAGGTAGAGGGGGTCGAGACCACTGTGGTCTGGACCGACAAAGGTGGGTTAGGAGGCAGAATTCCCCCTATGGTGGAAACCATTGAGGGAGTGTGAGGACTCTTGGATGAAGTAGTATCATTTTCTTCCATAGCTTCTTGTAAAACTATATGATGCTCATGAGGTGTTACCCTTAGAGGGACAACATGTACCAAGATTGGTGTCGAGAAGTCAGTGATTGAAGGGATAACCAGCTCGAGAGATTCCACTCCAAGGTAATAAATAGTAGGTTCCTCTAGATTAGAGTAATCTCCTCTCGGAGATAGCTCAGGCATAGTTTCCTGCGGCCCGGTCGCTTCAAATGACCCTTGCTAGTCAAGTTTTCTCCATAACGGTGGCGGTGGTGGCTCCAATGTAACCGATGGAAGGCCCTAAATAATTGTCGACCAATGGAGCTCTTTATATTCCACTTTGTGAAAATATCAACGACACAGTAAGGATTTAACTAATGTTTAAAACGAAACACACACTAGAAAAATCCTATAAGATAAACCAAGCTAACCACTATCTAGTTGAAAGAACAGTTACGCTAGCCAAAACTAGAGCAACTTACCGGTGCAAGTGAAACTCGAACATGGAAGCACCCTCTGTGTATACTCTGCAAAGTGTGACTCGATGTCTGCCCTAAGTACCATGTTATACCCCCGCAGTCACTTGTGTAAGTTCCTAGAATAAAGGCAACTAAGTTGCCAGCTCGTAAACAGTCACCAGGCAGGTACAGTCGACAGTCGAGTGGACCACAATGAGTAGGATAATAAGTCTGAAACATATCAGGGGTTTCAAAATGAAGTGGTCCATAAGACAAATGAGGATCTTAAACAGATTCGAGGTCCACGAAGCTCTGTAGGAAAATGAAAACGATAGTATCCCACGATAGATCCTCAATATGCATTCCCCACAATGTTTAGTCTGACTTTGGAGGGGTTATCTGCATTACCTTTCCTCATGCGACCTGATTTATAGCCCCTGTGTTAGAGGGGGTTCTTGGATAACTTTCACATCATTAGAGTTTACCACTCCCTAGATCTCACTCCAATGTTTGTTTAAAATCCTTGAAGAGGTTCCTCTCCAACCTAATTCAAGGCTTTAACCCTAAACTAATTGATTGACCCTACAAACATAAAATTCTAGTTAATTGTAAATTTAGCATTCATTTTAAATTGTTTGTTTTAACTCAGAGGATATGGAAGTGAAACTAGTGATGTTTATAAGAGACGAAAGAGGAGAAAATAAATGAAAAACTGAAAGAAAAATTACTTCTAGTAAAATAAATATTTTCAATTAGCTCTTTGTAACCAACTTTTCATAACTAACTATTTTCATGATATTTAAAAAAGAAGACCTAAAACGAAATTTCACTCGACTGCGAGATACTTAAGTTCTAAGAAATCAGTAAATAACTTAAAAATTGAACTCGTTTTCCTTTCAAATAAAAAAACTAACCCTAACTACTTTACCAAAATAAAAATGAAAAATCTTTTTCTTTTTGGAAATGCTTCAAACAGGAAAAACTTAAAATAAAACTTTTTATGTTTTCTTTAAAGAAAATGAAAGGGGGAAAAGAAAATACAAGGAAAGACTGAAAAAGACCTCTGGCCCACTGCGGATCACAGGGAGTCACTAAAGACACCAAACATGCATATCAACAAACTCAAAGACTCGCCTAAAACCATTTCAAAAGTAAACAGAAGTAATCTTCAAAACGACAAGCAAACTGACTTCAAACCCAAGCTTTGACTATAAAAATAGAGGCACTGAACTCTATCAAGAGACTCTGAGAAGTTAAAAAACTCAATCAGGGAAGAGGTTGACCGACTCCTTTTAAAAACTATCCCTTGAACCAGGTACGCTATTGAATCTTAAGTAGCCTGCATATGTATACAGGTTGTCTGTAAAGTAGGGCACATATGTACATGTGCTGACCTATAGCAGGTCATGTACACCTCTGTACTTCTTGAAAAAATAAATAAGAAAGGCAAACTAATAGGGAAGGGTGAACAGGTATGGAACCAACAGGTGACCATACCCCTTTAAAGACTCACTAGATTCAATAGGAACTCAAAAGTTACAGAAACCAATCAAACACACAAAAAATCCCCTAAAACCCTGGAGGCTTCCCCAATATAGTCTCCAGTTCTTCTAGAGCAGGAAAAACCCACTTAAGACTACACTAGGGTTTAGAATTTAGGCAAATCACAACCATCCAAAAGTCGCCTACTTTTCTAACTACCCCAAACATACCCCAAACTTATACAAGAAAATAAAAATCAGAAGGATCGGGTAACTGTACCTCTACTCCACGTCTGGTGATGATCCTCTCATGATTGATATCTTTGCTGACTGCAAACCTGCTCCCAAGGCTAGATTGCATTAAAATTCAAACAAACAGATAAATACAATCATGCAATTCATATACAAATAATAGTTAGACGTTAGAATATTAAAGCATAAACCATTAACAACATTCAACATGACATGATTTGGGATAGGAAAAGTACTTCTTTTATTGATAATACAATGATAAATTACAACTAAAGTAGACTACTGGTCCAAGATCCTCTTCAATAATCTCCAAGTGCACCACCATAATGGATTCTCCTCTCAACCTTCTTCTTGGGAAGTGAAATGGGTTTCTGATGGACGAAGGAAGGAAATTGGGGAATTCTGATGAAATTCTCACAAAAGGGATGAAATTAATTGGGGCAAGGAGGGGATGTGAAATGGGAAGATTTTCATTTTTCTTATGTTTAGATGTGGAATGAGACCCCAAAACCTCCTTTTATATGGGAAAAGGATGGTTATTCGGTTGGGTAACGGGATATAGGCAATGGATTAGTTGGGAAACTACCCAATAGCCCGTAATCTTAATGAATTCCTTGCAACTTTTGCAAGTGTACGCGGGTTGTAGTGGTGCAACATGTGTACATACATGGGTTGTATTGGTCCAGCAAGCATATGTACAGGGGTAGTAGTGGAGTAGGGTGCATACATCTTCAAAAATTTGTTCTTTTATAAGAGAAACTCAGTGATGGCTTGGAAAAAAATGCAAGAGGGCCAAAGGCTAGGTATGCATGTGTAGAGCAATTTAGGGCTATAACACTTAGTCAAAGTGTTGCCTCAACACACTCCGTGCTTGGGTCCTCTCCAAGCTTAGATCTCCTCTAAAGGACTATGCACTCCTTGCATTAAATCTCTGTAAAGTTCCACGCTATCTCTCCTTTGATTTTGAGTCAGACTTGACGCAACCTTCGCACTACTTGCGGGAATTTTTTATACTTACGTTATATCTCCCGATCTTTGTAGTTGCTCAAATTTCAAAGGGGTCTTGACCCTTTTACTCTTTATCAATTTTTTGTGTCCTCCTAGCACCTTGTTCTCATACACATGAGTTAACCCAACAATTTAGATGAAAGGTTGGCCCTATGCACTCAACTTCACCTACCTCCTCCTGGGTCTTGTAATTTCTTGAAACTTAAAGGGTTCCAGTTCCTTTGTTCCTCCAAAAAATATTTTCACCCTCTTCCCAGCTTGATGCTCTTCCTCCATAGGTTTATTGTTCTTGTAGCCACTTGACCTCTGGTGCACTCCTTGTGATATATTTGTGTATATTTTCACCCAAATCACCTTTGACTCTTTACCTTCTGGTGTGCCCTCCTGGCCACCTTCTCCCAAAACTCGAAATAGATTTCTTGGAAACTCCTTGCGCCTGTTCAATGCCCTTCTTGCAGAGCCCTCATAGTATTCAGTAACTCTAGTATGTCTTCTTTAGATTGTTCAACGACTCTAATGTACAATTGTTACAATTGTTTCCTTTCTTATGAGATTGACATTGTTCTAGTGTGCCCACCTGACACGCTCTTCATTAAACTTGAAGCAGAGTCCAAAATGAATTCCTTACATTGACTTCACAGATTATTTCAATTACTCTTGTGTGCACTCCTTCCACAAGCCTAAGAACCCAGAACACTCAGTAAACAAATAGATAGGGAAATGTATCTAATTCATTCAAAGGGAAACTTATATGCACCTAACATCATATCAAAAGCATACAGTAAACATTCAAAAAATGAACATTCATCACACATAAAAATAAAAAAACCTCATATGCAAGAAAAGATGCTCTTTTTATTAATATGAATGCTATATACAATGTTTACAATGTTCGACTACAACTCAGTCTCATCTCTTTCTCTTCTCCTCTCTTGATCTCTCTCTACATCTCTCTCCACAACTGATGGACTAATGAATTTCGATGCAAGAGATTTTTTACAAAAGAGTGGCTCCTCGATCCTTCCCTCCATCTACCTACTCAAATTCAATTGTATTAAATTAGAATCAATGGACCTCTAGTATGAATATGAACTAATCCTATCTTATTTTTAGCCATTAAAGGTGACTTCACAGGAAGCCTATACAAAGGCACATATATCGGCTTTCCTTGAGCATTACAACATTTAATTCCATTTAATTACAATAATTTTTTTAAAATTGGGTTCAAAATGAGAGGGTTGTTTCCTATTTTCCATTGGAACATGTTCCTCCAAGTGCGTTGATGAACTATCTCGCTATCACTTGATGAGGTGGAGTGATGCTCCTGCATCATACTCCTGTATTGACAAAATGATGAGCTACCACTCATGGATCCCCTTCTGCTGTTGTTGAGATCCTCTTGGGTCCCACACTTTGATGTGGAGTTTTCCATCTACTCCTCTTCCTTCATGATGTTGTTGTTGTTTCCCTTCTCTCATTACAATCTCTCCTCCGGTCATTTTTCTCTCATTGTTGGTTTCCTCCTGAATTGATATGAACATCATCTTCCTTATCTCCTCTATCACTTTGTCCAGCTAGTGTACTGGTTGGCTTCTTCTTTGCAGTCTTCCCAGCTACATATTCTCTTCATCATTTTCCAAGTTAACCTGTTGGATGTGTTGGCTCTGCTCCACTACCCTTTCTCTTAGGGCTTCCAATCCTTCACACAAATCAAAGGGAAGATCAATCTAATCTCCCATTTTTTTTTTCATCTCCTTTGTCATTAACTTTCCACTCCACTGAAGATTCCATTTATCTAGTAGTGCCACTGAGTTGCTTCTTAGTGATCTCCTCTGACATTTTTCCTTCTGTCAATCCCTCTATATTTCCTTGCGATGGTACAAATTCAGCTTCATCTAGATTCTCCTTGGGTTGGAATTATTCTCCAATCTGCATGATTGCATCCCTCAGGAAGACTACTTATGTTCATGGAATTCTCGACCAATCCTAAAAAAAATTCAATTATTTCTCCCACTGAGCGAGCATTGGATCTGAATTCTCCTCTTCCTTCATCTCCTGGGAAGATATTAATTTATGCTCAAACTCCTCCGTGATAGTATTGACTAGTTGTCTCTCCTCTTCTGTACTTTCAACACATGCACTTTACACTACTGGGATGCTTGGAAGGAATATGTTGATTCCTTTGATGATCAGAATGTTCCTATCCTCCTCCTCCTCTGTCAACACTCCTTGTTGATATGAAATCCCCTTTGAGTTTTTGAGACACTGAGATTGTCTCATTTTCACCTTTTTCAGCACTCTTGGATGACCTAAACTATCAACTGATTCCATGATACTTTCAAACAATCTCACCTCATTATCCTTCCTCGCCTAGCAAGATGAAATTTTTGTTCTTCCCTATTGGCAGTCTACGAGATCTTCCACCGATATCTTTTCATTTCCCACCTAAAAATATTAAATTTCACTTCTACCCTCCTCGAAGTCTATGATATCTTTGCTTGATGTGAACCTTCATATCTACCCTCCTAAAGTCTATGATATCCTTGACTAATCACTTCTCATTGCCCACCTGGAAATCAAAAAATTCATATATTCCCTTCTGGATGTCTATGATATATTCAACTAATCTATCTTCCTCATCACGGAGGTTCCTTCCAACCTATGGCTCATAAATGAAAACCATATCTTCTATGGAACTACGGTTTCAAACATGCCTTAGCCACCTCCTCAATACCTGACGTTGTCTCTTGGAAACCAACAGTTGGACGGGCCACTTTGATTTTTTCTTCAAATTCCATTCATACTTACATCTTTTGTGTGCTTCTTGTTGTATCTTCAGCAACAACATATTGAGCTCTTCTCAGACCTCCTCGATCTCTTTGTCCATCTATGATTTCCTCATCTTCTAACAGTATTCTCCTCGACCTCGCTTTTGGCCTTTAGTAGCCATTTCATTCCTTCCCTACCTTAAGAATGAAACTGGTTCTTCTCACTCAGCCCACCTGAATGTCTTCTTCACCTTCTCTGCAACTGTGAGCACTATTTTCTTTCTCCTACATCCCTCCTAGTTTTCTACAGACTGATGGACACTTGAAAACAATCCTCACAGAGCATAAATACTATGTCTTCTCCTCCTTTACCTGTAATCTACAAGAAAAAATATGCTCTGATACCACTTGATGGTATCAGAGAAAAATTTATTCCTAACTTCTACCTATAAACAAAAACAGTATCTTTGATACCACTTGATGCATACCCCCTCCCTCACTCAGGGTCCATTCAACCTCCCAGTCTAGGATCATTCAAAATCTGGAACTGAATCGGCTCTTCAGCCCCCGTTGAGCCCCAAAATCATACACAGGTCCTTTCCTTTCTTTGTGCAGGTCCAATAATAAACTCGTAGATTCTTTTTCTCTAATCCCTTTTTCTCTTTTAAATTTCAATTGGGCCTTATCCCCTTTTCTCTAGAGGAAATTTTCATATGAATAGGGGTTGTGATGAGGTGCTAACATACATATGCTAATTTGAAAGATTTGGGCACTTTAGGCTTTGGGGATTTCTACCCTTTTTATCTCTCAAATCCTCTAAATGGTCAACCAACAAACTGTTGAACAATATGCAACATGATCAATTTCCCTCAACAAGCACTGATATTGATGGCTCAAACATTTTCATAGGAATACGGGCTTCAGCAATATCTAACTGCACCAACACACAACACTCACAAAGTGTCGAACATCGAACATTGAAATGGATGATTGGATGGTTGGTGTCTCCTCCCTTGATCGACGATTCACAAATCTATAGTTCTTTGGGCTTTGGAGATCTTCCCCCGACACTTTTCCACATACCTCCCAGATTGTCAAATCAATGAATATGCCGAAGCAATAAATCGACAGACCTCATGCTCTGATGGATGGACAATTCAGATTTCCCTTTTTTGGGCTTCGAGAGTTTTGGTCATCCACACAACATGACCCATCGTATATCTCGACGTTGAAATGCCAAAAAATCTCTCCTTCCTCCACATGTCCCCTTATTGATTGATGACTAGGATTGACTTTGGTAAAATGGGCTTCACCAAGTCATCCCACTGAACACCTTATTATCCTAGAGCATCGAACTTTGAATCCAATCAAATGGTTATCCTCTCTCCACATACCGATGGTCCTTGTCTACTCCATTCTCTAGGATTTAGTGTATTTTGGAGCACTATGACACAATCCCATCATAGTGACAAACCTATGGACTCCTAGATCTAGTACCACATGTCCCCACAACTGGACAATTGTGATGACCTATGGCCTTTAGGCCTCTGGGTGTCCTCCTGACTCTTCACCCTATTTCCTCTAGAGTATCGGACCTCCAAACTCAGTGAATTGTTGCCACGTGTCCAGTATGATTAACGGATAGGATCTTTTGTGCCCTTTGGGCGTCCAAGAGTTCCCAACTCCACGCAACCTGTTTCATCTGGAGTATTGGGCATTCAGACTTCTAGATCTGCTGACACATGTCTCTCACACCAACGGTCAGGATGAGATCTACTATTCGAAACTCTAGGCGTCCTCGAATCGACCCAATATATAACTATGTCCCTCCGGAGTGATACACCTCTGAAGCATGGGATCTATAGGCTATTATAGCGATCTCTCAAACGAATCTCATTTGTTCATCTACAATATTCACTGGCTCCTCCTCTAGGCTCGGCATGTGACTTTTGTCAAATGTGTGGAGTATGGATAGGCTCACAACATTACACTTCATGCTACTTTACCAGATATTATGGACCTGGATGATTCCAACTCCTCTCAAGATGATCTTTGTTGATGTTCCTCCTAAAATTTTCAATTCAAGGTGATTCGAAACTCAGACGTCTCCTTTGAACCATTCAAAATGTTCATACTTATAAAAATTATGTCTCCTCCTCTGATCACTTGACCTCTCTACCTCTTGTGAGCTTTGTTTCTCTAAGGGTTCGTATACCTCGAGTGCACTCCTTGCTTCCCTGGAGATTGAGAAAGTTTCAAACTTAGATATTTTTATGAAAATCCCCTCACACAATCCTTGTGCTTATCTCCTCGAAGACCTCCTCAACACTTAGTCAAATTGTTGTCTTGACGCACTCCTTACTCGGGTATTCTCTAGGATTAGTTCTCATCTGAGACACTATGCCCTCCTTACACCAAATCTCTGTAAAGTTTCACGTTATCCCTCCTTTTCTTCTGAGTCAAACTTGACTTGGCCTTCACACTCATTGCAGACACTATGCATATTTACACTATCTATATTAATCATTACATTTGCATGAATTTCAAAAGGGTCTTGACCCTTTGACTCTTTATTAATTTATATTGTCGTCCTGGTACCTTGCACTTGTCCTCCTGAGTTCACCCAACACTTTAGATGAAAGGGTGGCCCCCTGCACTCAACTACACGTACCTCTTCTCGGGGCTTACTTGAAAATCAAAGGGTTTTAGTCCCTTTTTTCCTCCAATACAACTTCTCTCCCTCCTAGCAGCATGACACTCTTCCTCCAGAGATTTTGTGGACTTGCAACCACTTGACCTCTAGTGCACTTCTTGTGTTATCTATGTCCAAACTTTCACCCAACTATCCTCCAAGTCTTTAAATTTTGGTGTGCCCTCTGGGCCACCTTCTCCCAGAACTCGAAATAGATTTCTAGTGCACTCATTGTGCCTGCTCAATGCATTCCTTGTAGATCCCTTAGAGTATTTAGTAACTCTAGTATGCCTTCTTCAGAGTGTTTAATGACTATGATCTGCACTCCTTGCACATTTTTCCCTTGTTCTGAGTTTGAGGTTGTTCTGGTGTGCCCATCTATAATGCTCTTCCTTGAACTTGAAACAGAGTCCAAAACAAACTCCTCATGTTGGCTTCACAGAGTATTTCAATTACTCGGATGTGGTCTCCTTGCACAAGCCTAATATCCCATAAAACTCAAAAAACAAATAGATAGGGAAACATATCTAATTCCTGCAAAAGAAAAATTACATGCATCTGAAAACATATATAAAAAATACAGTAAAAATTCATAAAATGAACATTCATCATCCATAAAAACACAGAAACCTCATATGCAGGAAAAACTACTCTTTGTATTAATTTGAATGGTATATACAATGTTCAATTTTTTTTACTGCAACTGAGTCTCAGCTCTTTCTCCTCTACTCTCTTGAGCTCTATTTATAGCTCTCTCCACAACTGATTGACTAAAGAATTTGTATACAAGATATTTTTTACAAAAGAGGGGTTCCTCGAGCCTATACAAAGGCACATGGCTAGACTTTCCTTAAGACTTACAACAATTAATTCCATTTAATTAAATTAAAAGTTTTAAATTCGGTTCAAAATGAGAGGGTTGGTGATTCTCTTCCTGGGAACACGTTCCTCCAAGTGCATTGATTCATTGTCTCATTGGCGCTTGCTGAGGTGGATCGATACTCCTGGATCAAACCCGTAACCTTTATTCCAACTTTTTGTTTGGAACCAGATGTCATTTCTACATATCTGAACTCATCCTTTTCGACCACATTTACCTTAATTATCTTTAGCACTACACTATAAATAAAGATCCCTATATCTCCTAGATCTATCAAGATACTAAAATTTTGATCTGTGATTATACGTGATGTCTCGAGCACAGTGGAGTGGTGCTCGGACTAGCACTTGTTCACCGATGCATGTATCATGTGGGTCTTGCCCAAATATCCAACTATAGTGCATCCTGATGATCTGGTCTCTCTGGCCTTCTCAACAGGACAATCTCACTGGTAATGTGGCTCTCCACATGTCTAACATTTAGTCTTCATTCCAGTGCTCCTAGTCCCCAAAGTAGAATTTGTTTCCTTAGTCGTTTGTGTTCCTCATTTGTTCTATTGAATAGGCATAAAATCTTGTTTCTAATGTGGACAATTTTGTTTCTCCTATGGTGATTTGTAAGGAGTCCTCTACTGAGGATTTGTTCATCGCATCTTTCATAACATAGGTCCTCTAGGCGTATCTTGATGCTTATAAGTCTGTCTGGTCGGTGTCTGATGTTGTTGCGCTCCTGAAGTGATTTGTCCAATTAATGTAGAAGGAGTCCTACCCTGACCCCCACTGTTCAGTTCTTCCTCATCTATGAGGGACTTTTGAACTACATCGTGTAATGTCTAAGGCATTAGGATCTTCACCTTCACACGAATGTTGAATTTAAAGCCATGCACAAACTTGTTGACCTTTAACTTCTTCATTTTCAGATGTGAAGCATACATAAGTAGCTCCATGAACCTGACATCTTACTATCGAACCATATCACCACCCTTTCATAAGGTTTTGAACTCATTAATTCGGTGCTCAATGAATTCCTTAGACAAATACCACTACCAGAACCATTTTTCAAAAATTTCACAAGACATGTCTTCAATGACCATATTTAGCTGGGGTAGAAGTGTCTTCCACCGAAGTAGAGCACTCCCTTTTAGTTGGAATACCTCCATGCAGTGCTTCATGTTGGAGGTGTAATCATGAAGTGAAAAGCACATCACTATGTTCTCCAACCATGCCTCAATGGCTAAGTCATCTGTGGTAGCCAAAAATTCAGGAAAATTCACTTTCTCGATCTCTCTATGTATGCTACTACTAAAAGATGGAGCGCGTTGTGAACCCTCATTGGGCACATATGCTCTACTCTCATCTCAATCCAGGTGTTTGATCAAGACTTTCGATATCCTGTGGAGGGATCTCATCATACCTACCACATGTTCCACAACAACCTACTCTTGCTCAGTTGGTTGCTCATTTCCCTAGGGGTTAGACCCCTTTGTCATGGATAGTATCGAAGGTGTCAAACCTCTTCCTCTAGCACCATGTCGTCTACTTCCCTTGCGTTATCTAACCATGATTACCTATATCGACAATTTCAAATTAATTAGTGATACATTTTTAATCATTTAATTAACAGAATGGAAGGCATAACAATGCAATGTCAAAAGGTTGAACCCACTCTGATAGCATATGTAACGACTCCTCCATTACGGCATTAATGTAAGTGAGTACAATAATGGTATATATATATAAACATCAGTTAGAATATGTGATAGGGTACATTAATATGCTTCAATAATACACATGCTATTCTCATCTACATCCCAACACGACAACAATAAAATTCAAGTCACTATAACTATTAGATTATTTTCATTGCATAAAGATAACAAATATGTTTTGCCGCCCAAACTACCCACAAGGTTAGAAACTCCAAGACACATAATCAACGCTCAAGTACAGGATTCATCTGATTGATTTGGACCATTAAAGGTATTGGGACTGGTGACATTTATGAGGAACAAGGAAATATCTAATTCCCTTAACCACGATCATTTTTTTTTTAAATAAAAAGGAGCAGTACCTTCTATATTAGATTATCTCAAAATTTGACAAAATAAATAGAGTCATGGCAACAGTCACCAAAAATGTTGTTGGTAACCGGAAACCAGCATAAGTGGGAGGCAACTAGCAGTTATACAATAATACATTAAGAAAAGAGACATATGTCCTGCCCGGAGGAAACCAAGACAGATGCCAATGGTCCAGATAAACCTAAAACAATTACACAGTAAAACTAAAAACCTGGAAAACAGAAGAACCTAGGCACCCGGTGACGTGTCGCTTCCTCCAGTTTGCCAAGTCCCCGCCGGAATGGCAAAAGTCTGTGTGCACAGGGGGCACTTTCGCTGAGCTGGAGCCCCAGAGAACGCATTGAGGAGAAGATCCATGCGCTGGCCCATGAGGAGGGCCCTGTGTTCCAAGTCCGACATGTGGCTACGGAGCTCAAACACCAAGGCCAGGTGCTCGTCACTAAGGAGAGGACCATGCGTTCCGCCGCCCAAGTCACTAGGAGGAGCAGTCTTCAGTTCCACAGCTTCGCCAATGCCAACGGCAAGCTTGCTCTGCACTACTACCGTCTCTGCGTTCACAATCTTCTCGGCACCTGTAGCTTGCAGGTCACCCGTCCATGGGATTTCTTCAACCACGCAGCCAGGGAGGTCGTCTTCCTTAGTCGGGATGCACTTGGTGCCCTGCCTACTGAAAGTCTCCATGGCGCTTGGCTTCTCGTCGCACGGCAAGTCCCCAATCGACAGGTCCTCCTCCATGATGCAAATTGGAAACAGATCCGCGGTCTCGGTCTCCTTCTCTTCCCTACTGCAGCCAACTCCCTGTTCAGCGATGGTGTCGAGCAACGCCCTCCTCTCAACCCGAGCCTTCTTCCTGAGAATGGAAGATGCCAAAGCCAGAGCACGTTCAAGTTCCTCCTCCCGGCGCCTCTACGCTTTGTGTGCGTCCCAAGCTGAACCCCATCGAGGCTTTCCTCACTTCCTGACAATTGTACCCAAGCAAATGTCAATCAAATGCAGAGCTGAATTAGAAAAAATCCAGGTCGAGAACGACTGCGGGTGCTGGGCACAGGCAAGCCGACTCTGTCGAGACACACAGAGAGGCCACCAGTCCTGGAAAATCTTCTCAAAGTGCAGAGAGAAGGCGGTAAATAACCATGGCATAGCCGCACCAGGAGCCTTCCCTCGCTGCTCGGGCTCAAAAGAAAAAACATAACCAAATTGCCGAAGCCTCCGACCATCCATATCTGCGATGAAACCGTGTGCGCAGGGGGGGTTAATGGTCACGCGAGGGAGGAGTACCTCCGTCGCATGTCCTCTGCTATGGTCGTCCACCATCGTTAATGTGGATGTGTGGGTGGTGGCCATCAACCATTAAACTAGAGCTGAGTGCGAGTCCGGGTATCACCTCCTCTATGTCGCGTGTCACCCCATCCGGGGCCCTTAACCACGATCATATTCTTAAATTCAAGACTAAAATAAATGACCACACTCATCATAAAGTATTCAAGAAGAATAGAATAACCTACTATGATTAAGAAATATTCACATGTATTGAGCAAGAACATAAATAGTTTTGATTATAAAAAGTAACAAGAAGTTCAACTTAGTAAGAAGTAGAGAATCCATCCCTCAAGTCTTCTTGCGAGAAAGTATTAAAATTAACATAACACTACACATAATAACCTCAACGTATTAATCAATTTTTCTTCAAATTAGACTCCCAATATACATTAAATTCACAACTCTAACACTTCAATTTCTATCTTGGATTGAACAATTAACCTTTTATCTTATACTAGATGTTTATTTATCTTATATCAAGGTGTCATTATCAATTAACGACTATTGAGGAAGTCAAAATTATCATAGACACCAATTTAGTTCTAAGGTTCCATTACATCTTACATCTCATCTAAATTCCACTTTACACTGTATCCTTAATGTTACAAAATTTATTCTTCAACAATGACAACATAACCTATATCTTTTACTACATTAGAAGATATTCTAAGTTACAATGATTGCTTTTAACTTCCTTGAATATTCTCCCTAAATTAATTAATCCTTGAACATTCTTCCTAGTTAAGCATCTCCCTTTTTTTCCATTTATTAAATTTTTATATCGTTATCAACACAAGAGGTTACACATTAACACTTGAATATATATTAAATCTCATTATGAAAATTGTGTAGCTAATCACTAAATATTTCTATAACTATTGATTCAAATAATCCCAAACCATTACGTATCAACTAAATCCTTTGATCATTTCACTCATTGAAATCAATCAAAATGAAGTAAAATGGCACAAAAGAGATACTAATTCTCATTTATTTATATAATTAATTCATTCTCACAAGAATGAATAAAATCTATTGTCTGTCACTATACCATATTTTTATTTACATATATCACGAAAATAATTATTTTCCATAAGTAAGAATTACGAACTTTAGAATGAGTAATTTACTATGTGGAAACTTGTGAGTATGACTTTCTTTTGTATACCTAGAGTTCAATGAGCTCCATTAAAATTTTACCGACATACTATAAAATTGCAGTTTCTCTAGTTGAGAGTTAATCCACAACGACTATATATCAGAATTCAACTCCGTATTTACAATTAAATATGGTAGTGACCATAATAAGTTTAAACTTTGGATTTGTAATAAATTTTGTAGCGACTAAAGAGTCCTAATTTAAGAATTTCAATTAATTATCTAGATCCACAAAATCTAATCTTCGAGATGTCAATTAAATGATAACTACCACTCAAGTTCATGTTCCATAGCTACAAACTATTTATATAGTGACCACCATGATATTCACTCAGTATTCGCATATAATTTTTTGCAACGATCCCAACAAATTTTAAATCGAGAATTCGCACTAATTACACGTTGATCTTAAAAAAGCTCAACTCAAGAATGTCAATCGATTTTTTGTCGTGATCCTACAAGTTGTACATTTTCAAATTTACACTTAATTTGTACAGAGGCCCTACAAAAGTTTACTTCCTGAAATTGCAATTAGATTTTTCAATTACCAACGAGACTCTAAATTCAGGTTCTTACAATAATTTTCACAAGGACCACATGACTTATAAATTCGGAATTATAAATAATTTTTACAAGGTTCTTACGAAAATCTATTTTCAAAATGCAAATAAATTAGGCTAAATCCATACAAACATATAACTTGGATTAAACATAAAGTTTGCAGTGACCATACAAAGTTTTAACTTGGGGTGGAATATAATTTTTTACAAGACCAGATGGAAATCAAATTCGAGTTACAAATAATTGATGACGATGCATTATTTTATTTCCAAAATTCATTTTATATTATGCAGCAATCTTAAAGAATTTCATTCCAAGATTGCAAAATATTCTTAGAGACCACACAAATATCAAATTTCGGAAGGCACATATGATTTACGATGACCAAACAAAAATTCTAATTTTCCCAATGCAAAACAGTTATATAACGATTGTGATGAATATCAAACTCGGGTTTTGCAATCGAGTTTACAACCGCCAAATGACTACTAAATTCTGAAATTTCCAATGAATTAACAACGCCCAAATAAAAGATTTAAATTTTAGGTCTGCGATAACTTGATGGTGACTCTAAGCATTTCCAAATTCTTCAATTGCAATTGACTTGATATACATCATATAAATTTATAAATTCAATAACTCGGATTTTCTGGGCAGCAATAAATAAATTTCAAATTCTAAGATGTAAACTAGTTCGCAACGAATCAATAAAAATTCAATGGATAATTAACAAAATCGCTCTACGATGAACTTATAAACTTTTTTTTTGATCCAAAGATACAATATGAATTTGCAGCGAATATAACTCATAAGTTTCTAATAACAAATTTACTCATTCAAAATATAAAATTCATCATAAAATAACGGAACAAGGAAGATAGAGATTAGACGATGTACTTCAAATACTTGTGCTCCTCCCACTCTCTCACTTTCTAATCACTAAACTTCACCAGTAACTCCTAGCCAGCTAGAGGTACTCTTCTTCCCCTTTAGACGCCTGAGCCACAAAGAGGTCAAACACAAGAAACGAACAAACAATAGCTCCAAGACTTGCCTTGCAAGGAAGAACTTCCACTCTTTCTAAAAGCTTGGTATCCCAACTCTCACAAGTAAAACACGGTCCACAAAATTTTCGCAGCATAACATTACCAAGAATAAGTGAGATCAATTTCTCTTCTACCTCATTTGTTTTATAGAAAAATCCTCAATGACACATGCCCTCATGCACAATTAATTATCTTTTTAATTAATTTAATTTAGTACTATTCACCCACACACTTGTCACCCTCTCCCCAAGTTGCACAAGTAATTACCATTTTTATTTTATTTAAAAATCAAATTTTCCACATATTCCCCAATGTTTTCCCATTTTCGTTCTTAGTTGTCCCTTTATTCCCCACATTCTCATTTAATGAGTGTCCCCTTACTAGATCTTAGTTATAGTTGGATTAGGAGTCTTCTTCTAGTTAGACATAGCAGTAGCTTGACTCAAGATATTATTTTGTGTACACCTATTCTCTCAGTTTTTATTTCTTTCTATTTAAAAATCCTTTTTACTTATTTCATGCACGCATGTGCATTTTATCCAATCCTTAAATTTTAATCACCTTTTTCCTAGAGTTTGATTTTTTCTCATTTCTTTTAATTTATTTAATATTTTTAATTATTCCCTTACTTAAACATTTAAACATAGACTTAGACTTAGGATTAGGCTCTGGTTAGGATCCTAAGATTATAATTTACTAATTAATTAATTATTTTATTCTAACATAGTTTAACCATTTCAATCTTTTCTAGGCCAATTAGATTTATTGACTCATGTTTTTAAATTACGCAATGTACCCTTCAAAACGTACTTCCATGCTCCAAGGGTGCCGCTAGCCTTTGACTAGTTTTGCAAGTTTGTCCAACCCTTGGAGGAAACACTCCACTTGGTAGAACTTATGAGGGACTAAGGGATTCTAAGGAATAAGAACTCTTCCTTATTGTGTTCCCCTTAAAAATAGTTGTGAGAGCCTGTCTCAGTCCACCCGCATGACATCGTGGAACTATTGAATTAGGTAATCTACAGCCTACCATTCAGACCACAACGAGAGTGCTAGTCGGATGTGACACGGAAATTTCCATATGTCTCCCTCAAATGTCTAGTTTTTTGCATGGCCCCTTTAGTCCTTATGTGAGTTAGATTAGCAAGCATCGTCAAGCCTGCATCCACTGAACAAAACAATGTCAGTAATCCATATACATAAATCATATCGAAATCACTCATATGTCACATGTGTGATAAATGAAATACTAAAAGAAATATAATCCACTGCCTCACTCAATTCGAAGTCCAAGGAAGTTCATTGATGCCATCAACATCCATAACTTGGCATGTGTCGTGCACACTTAGGAAAACTCGTCAATAGCATCTACCAATACATATACATAAAAATAGATATAAGTCAAAATACATCATCATCATCATGTATAACCCATAATCAAAACGAAATCATAATATACCATAACCGGATCACTTTCATGCAAGTGTCCTCAAAGAATATTTCAATAAAAGTGTGCTCAGTAGAGAAGGATGTTACATACACCCTGTCTTGTTTTAAACTTCATCCTGAATTTTGTAGAGTATAGATGATGAAATTAAAAAAATGTATTTGACATATATCTACATATATCTAATATATCAAACAAGTAGGGAATTTGTTGACACATCTCATATGCGTCCTCCCAGGTAGCTGAGTGTGGACTATAGTTGTCCCACTAGATCTTGACCCGATCGACTATTCAATGTCACAGTTGTTAAATGTGATGGTCCAGAATGTGGATTGGCTCCGCCATAAGAGCACCCTCATCTAAAACTTGCAAAGAACTCATGTTAATAACATGTGACATATCACTAATATAATGTCACAAAAAAATACATGAAATAGATTGTGCATACGCGTTAAAGAATCAGGCAAGACTGGTCGATAAGCCATGGTTCCCTTCTTTTCCACAACTTCGAAAGGTCCCAAAAACCTAGGAGAGAGTTTATAACCCTTTCCAAACTTGATTGAACTCTTGTGTGGTTTTACCGACAAAAAAAAAATCAACAACTTCATAACTCCATTCAACATGATGGGATTAAACATAACTATTCTGCCAATCTTGTGCTTCTTTAATACTTTTTCTTATGGATTGCATATTTTCTTCCTTTTCTTGGATCACTCCTAATCTTACTAGGACCCTGTTAAGTACCAAGGACCTAAATACAAAATACCACAATAATACAAAATATATATGAATCCAATCACCACCCAATATATATGGAACAATATATAAAACCACCACTTTATTATATCAAACAATTAGGGTAGGGAAACAACATATACTGGATCTTATTATGGAAGGGATCCTCTCCTATTCACTTTCCTCTTCGAGGCAGCATCCTCCTATTGAGCTACCACACACAACACAATATTTTTCTTACTAACCCATTGCATTGCTTGAACCCCTTTATATAGTGCTACCGACCACCTAAGAACATTCTATAGGAGGAACCTTCTAGTGAATCCTCTTACATTTATTATATCTAACTACCATAGTGGGCCTTATTTAATAATATAGTGGACCTATTCCACCTTACATTGAATGGCCTCCACTACCTATCTGGCTACCTAACAAACCCTATCCTCAAGTCGATCCCAACTAAATGGAATTCGACATGGTCACCCGTAAAGAAACTCAAACGTTGCCATCTTAATTGTACTATGGTAATTGTTGTTGTATGCAAAATCTATCAATGGAAAAAAAAAATTCCCAACATTGTTTTTGGTCCATTACATACATATGCAACATATCCTCCAAAATCTAATTCGTTCTTTCCATTTGCTCGTGTTTCTCTGGGTGATACGCTGTAATAAAATTCAGTTTTAGTCCCATTGCCTCTTGGAAAATCATCCAAAACCATCCTCTACACCTATCCTCCATCAAATATGAACTATCTTGGTAAACCATGTAACCTCACAATCTCGCTCACAACAAATCTAGCTATGTATGGTGCCTTATACGTTGTATGCACTGGAATAATGTGTGCACTCTTCATCGGAGTGTGAACTACCACAAAAATCAAATCATGTCTCCTTGCGTTGGTGGAAATCCAACAATAAAATCCATCGAAATGACCTCCCATTTCAATTCAAGAATAGCATGTGGTTGTAACAATCCTACCGGATTTCTATGTTCAACCTTCACTTGTTGACATTCTAGACATCTCACCATGTAACTAACTATGTCTACATTCATTCCTTTCTAGAAGAAATAAGGATTAAGGTCTTCCTTCATCTTCGTGACTCCCAAATGAGACATGTACACTACTGAATGTGCTTCACTTAATATCAAACTTCTTAATTCATTGTTATGTAGTACGTAAATGCTTCTGTTAAATCTCAACAATCCATCATTGTCCAATAAGTAACCTTGAAAATTCGGTACCATCATGGTATTTTGTCTAATATTATCCTTACCTTCTTTATACCAATCATCATCTATCTGTAAAGTTAGAATCTTTTCTCGAAGATTCATCTTAAGAGGTATTACTGAGAATATGTGTGGTCTCCGACTCAACGCATCTACTACTATGTTCACTATTCCTTTAACATAAGTAATTTCAAATTCATATTCTCTAAGTAATTATGACCAACACCTATGTCGCATGTTCAAGTGATTCTGAGTAAATATATATTGCAATCCACAGTTATCTGTCTTTAGTTCAAATTTTCATCCAATCATATAATGTCTCTGTACTCTCAAGGCATATAGAATTGCTAATAACTCCAAGTCATGCATTGCATAGTTCTCCTCATGCTTTCTCAATTTCCTTGAAATGTAAGTGATCACTCAACCATCTTGCATCAAAAATATGACTAATCATTACTTGGATGCGTCCTTGCATACCAATAATTAGTTTTCTATGTCAGGCACCTTCATTATCGACACTGTCTTTAACAACTCCTTAAGCTTTTGAAATTCTTCTGTGCATTTCTCTATCCAAACAAAGTTATAATTTTTCTTCTTCAATTTTGTTATTGTATTTTCTATCTTCAAAAAACCTTCGATGGACTGTCAGTAATATCTTGCTAAACCATTAAAGATACATACTGTTATCACTCCAAGAAACTCCTTAGGGTTGTAGGCTAAGGATGCTTGGTAACTTAAGAAATCATGAATAATGAAAGTGTGTGGATCAATGGGATAACTGAGGATGGCTAATG
>JZKD02S1591668.1:0-10357 GCA_000966675.3 Picea glauca
CATAGGAACCTATCTGTTATCGACACATATAGTGCATCAACTCTACTGATTACAAATCCTGGTCGATAATTTATGTTTGGTAATATATTATGCAAATAATTGCACCAACAATGATGTTGAGTCTTCACCCACTATTCATGCAAAAATCCAAGTAAATTATTTAAAAGTCTCATTCAACATGCATGTGTTGATTTTGTTGATGTTCGAGGGTCTGACAGTGGGATGAATTAAAAATTCCTTGAGTAAGATCATGCCACCACCTTGGGCATAAAAAAATGAATCATCTTCTAGAATCTTTAGGACTCTGTCTAGTGTTGGGAGGTGTAACATCCTTCTGAACATATTTGGTGTTAAAGGGATAGGTGTTCTTATGCTTTTCTTAACCTAAATTAGTCTATTCTTTGAATCGAATCTCTTAGTGCACGAAGTGACTAGTTCTCTAAAATTGAATGCCTTGGGAAGAAATCCAAATTTCATTTTTCATGACGTCTAGTATTTTTTCTTGAGCTTGTATTCATGAGACAACTCATAATACCACTTATATGCTATAGACCACTATAAATCCCTACATTCATGAGCCAATGAATTCATTGTGTCTCCACAAAATGGTTCTTTATTCTTCATGTTCGCCATCTTTTCCCCCTTTCAATGCACTTGGATAAGTGTGAAGAATACATGTATAACCATGACTATGTCTGATAGGTACCCTTAATCAAAAATTAGGAGTCAATTCATCGTTCAAATTTTCCCCTTCGTATGCTTGGTGCATGCCACCCATTAAATGGTAATTGTTATTTGTGTACATGATGATCAGGGGAAATGTGTGATAATTAACCTTCATTAATTAACCACAGTCGTTCTATCATGTGGGATCTGTGAGATATATATGGTTGTATTATGTCGGGAAAACTAAATGTATCACACGTGGAAGATAGGAATACGATTACATGGCATGGACTATAGACATAATCCAGATTTTATGAGCAAAAAGAAATGAATACAGATTATTAAAACACGCGTAACACAGAATAATAGAGATACAATAAAACTGGTTTTCTATTCAATCAGTAAATAAGTTGAAACTATTAAATGCAATGGAAAACAAGCTTGTTGGAATGGTGGCGACTTATCTCTGAGAAGAGATGTGACGACTGTGCTCATTCACAAGAAGATGATTACAATGAGGCTATGAAGGATTTTTTACAATAAACATGAATGTAAAAAACCCTAGACATACAAAAACCTAACCCTAGGATATGAAGTGCCAAAAGTCATGTGGGGCCCATTTGAGTAAGTTAGTACATCAACTTCTTGGGGTCGTAACTTTTGCATACGATCTCCATTTTATGCGCACGGTAGCTCATTGGAAATGTATAACTGAGAAGAACGATTTTCGACTAGTGCAATTCAATTCCTTTGACATTCACATGGGCCCCAAATCCCCAAAAAACGTCATTTAGAACCTCAACATGACCCCGAAAGTTTGGAACCTGAAAAACTACCAAAAAACTACCAAGGTGGAAAGTTGTTTTTCAGGCCAGTGGAATAGGTGGGTGGCCACCAATATCCACCTAGATCAATCCTCCATCCTTAGGAAGAAATGGTCTCCATTCCGTTGAGTTCCCCCATCAGATGAGGAAATTTCTGTGGAATTTGGCCCCGGGTGAGCCACTTGCCTTGGTGCAGGAGTTTCCCTTCTTTGACGTCTCAATAAATATGGATCCTTTGTTGTCGAGTACCCTTGATATGTGTGTCCACAATATGATCACTGGATGCATGTTGCATGCATTCAGGTTTGAGCTCTGTTTGTGTCAACTTCTATGTTATCTATGAGGTGTCCAATAATGGTGGGAAATATGGACGAAGGAGAGCCACATTGAAGACTCGGTGTAGGCCAAGGAAAGGGGGAATGTTGAGCTCAAAGGAATTGTCACCCACCACCTTGGTGATGGTGTAAAACTCATAACAGAGTGGGCAAATATTCTAATGGGGCCCTATAAGGCATTCTTTCTGCAAGTGCAACCAAGCTATGTCTCCCACCTAAAACTTATGTGGCACCTGATGTTGATCACGACATTACTTGTACTTGGGATTATACTTTTGTAGAATATCCTGAACCTGTTGGTGGATATACTAGATCCAATCAATGAATCGGGTGGCTTTGTCACCTTCTGGTGGAGTAGGGTACGAGTCAGTCGAGGTGGTCGCCAGGGGTAGTGCAACATCCATGGGGCCCAATGGTTGGAATCCCAACCCCACTTGAAATGGGTTGTGGTCAGTTGATCTATGAAGGGCTCAGTTGTAGCTATGTTGGACATAGGGAAGACTCTCATCCCATGTGTGGGGGTGTTTTGAATTGTACATGTGTAGGATATGTATGACCATCCGATTGGCGACCTCAGTTTGGCCATCTATTTGGGGGTGGAAGGCAATGGATTTGGTGAACTTGGTATCCAGCAGTAAACAGAGGCTCGACCAAAATGTGTTGAGAAACCAACTGTCACACTCTGAGATAATGGTTTTTGCGATCCCAAAATGTACCCATACTCGTTTAAAGAGGATCTTGCCAATGGATTTTGTTATGATGTTCTTCTTAGAGGAAGCTAGAATGGCCATCTTGAAAAAGAGATGAACAACCACAAAAACATAGTCATTTCCCCTCTTAGTGGACGGGAGGCCCAACATGTAGTCCATTGAGATGGATTCCCATGGCCTGTTAGGAGTAGGAAGAGGGGTGTACATGCCTTATTTCTTAGTGGTCGATTTGGAAATAGCATAGGCGGTGCAGGACCTGATATACTTGTCGACATCATGTCGAAGTTTCATCCAGTAGAAATTGTTTTGCATCACTTCCACTGTCTTTTCAATGCCAAAGTGTCCTTCCACCCAACTATAGTGAGATTCCCAAATCAGCTTCACACGCTCTCTTGATGGACTATAGAGATGGTCTAGATGACACAACAACTCATCCTAAAGATAAAAGTAGTGACCACTGAGTTTGTGCCCAACATTTGGTAGGTGGTGGAAAATTCAGAGTCTATCTCGTAGAGGTGGGTCCATATGAAGGTCTCATGGCCGCAAGAGTCTAGTACCGTGGTGAGTGCCGCGATTGGAGGTTGGTTGAGGCAATCAACAACTCGGTTGGTACTTGTTGTTTTATACTTAATGTTGAGGTGGAACTGTTGTAAGTATGTTGACCAATTATGATGGCGGTCATTCTACAATTTTCCTTGGGTCTACATGAACTATAGTGGCTTGTGATCAGTGTGGATGACTGTCTCCTTCCCAAGAATGTAATGTCTCCACTAGTGGTAGGATTACACAATGGAGTACGGTACTTATGGACAACATCTGATAGTGTCTCACTATGATATGACATGGGGTGGTTGTGTTGAGTGAGAACGATGCCCACAACATAGTCTGAATAATCGGTCTCTATCTCAAAGGGATGTTGCAGGTTTCATAATGAAAGTATTGTGGATGAGCACAAATGATTCTTCAAGTCATTGAATGCTTGTTTTTGGGATAGGCCCCACACAAATTTTTTCTTACTGTCACCCCTAGTTACTTGGCTGAGAGCCCATGTGATATGAGAGAATCCCAACATGAACCTGCGATAAATTGGCGAGGCCCAAGAAGCTCCGAAGTTTAGTGAGTGTGGTTGGGGATGGCCAGTCATAGATGATCTGGATATTGGTTGGATCCACATGCACACCATCTTGATAAATGATGTAGCCTAAGTAATGGATCATGTCCATGCCGAAGGATCATTTTTCCAAGTTTGCATATAGTTGATGTTGTCCTAGGGTGTGTATAACATGTTGAATATGTTGCAAGTGTTCCACCCAAGTCTTGTTGTATATGAGGATGTCATCTAGATACACCACTACAAAAGTATTAGTGAAAGGTCATAAGATATCGTCCATCATCCTCATAAAAGTTTTTGGAGCATTTTTCAAATCAAAGGGCATGACCAATGATTCAAAAAGACCTTATTTTGACTTGAAGGCAGTCTTCCATACATATGTCTGTTCTATTGGGACTTGGTGGTAGCCAGAATTCACATCAATCTTACTGAAGTATTTGTCCCCCATGAGATGATCAAGGAGTTCATTGATTCAAGGAATCGGGTACCAGTTTCAGACTGTGATTTTATTCAAGGCTCGGTAGTCAATGCAGAGTCGCCAGGTCTCATATTTCTTCTGCACCAGCATGATTGGGCTCCCACAAGGTGATGAGATGGGATGGTTGTTCCCCTTGTGGAGTAGTTCTTGTATCTACCTCTTGATCTCCTCATTTCTAACAGAGAGCGGCGATAGACTGGCCCATTAGGTAGCGGTGCGCCTAGGGTCATATCGATGGGATGCTTGACCTGGCAGTGCAGAGGTACCTCGGTATGAGAGGAGAAGATATATGAGTATTCTTCCATGACCTTATCCACTTGCTTATATTGTGTGGAGAGATCGGACTTCGAGGCCCTGGATGTGGCTGCAATCTTTCTCTCACTCTGAGAGTGAATCATGAAGAAGACAAATTTCTCGGTCTAAGATATGACCTTCTTGCATTGCTTGGCAGAGATCAAGGAAACAACACTAGGAGGGACTTCCTTGGGTATCTTGTTCAATTTCTTGTTCAAAGTAATAATAACACTACGAGGCATAGACTCATATACAACATGACGTTTCCATAAATAAGGTCGGCCCAAAAGAACATTACAAAGTTCGAGAGGAGAAACATCACACAATACCTTGTCTTTGAAGGAATTGATGTCGTACGACAATCAATATTGTTGGCCGACCCAGAGATCGCTTCCTTGGCAGAACCATCCAATGGTGAAGGGTTATGGGTGTGGCATTGTCAGCAAGGCCAATCGCTTGGCGACCTCTGCTGAGATGAGGTTCTTCTGGCTATCACTATCAACGATGAAGTGTAGTGGGGTTCCTTTTACCCACATATGTGAATGGAAGAGGCACTCTCCTTATTCTAGCTCGTCTGGTTCACTAAGATGGATCTTGGTTGTAGCAATGGTGGCACTGGGTTCCACGTCAATGATGTGTCTTCCCTTTTCTGGATCAAACTCAGAGTAAGAGCCTACATCTGATTCAGATTCTTTCACTTCGGCCACCAACGACTTCTTTGAGCGACAACCAACATTGTTATTTCAAGGGCTCTTATGGAAGTCGCAACACTTCCTGGTATATTTCTTTGTCTTTTCAGTGTCCTTGTTTGCTTGTGGCTTGGACTGGTTTTCCTAATACTTTTCATCTTTTATCTGTCCTTTGTTATATGTCTTGGACGCCCCCTTTCCTGGCTTTTACTGTGAGGGGTTCCCAGGCCCAAATTGTCGTGTATATTTTTTAGCTTCTACTCGATTTTGATGACATATCGGTAGGCTGCGCCCAAGGACGAGATGTCCAAAAGTTCCATTTTGGTCTAGATGTATCTATGTAGAGCACCGCGATACTTGAGCACTAGATGTCACTATGAATATTTGATACCCATCTTGGTGTGCGAGGTATGGAAGATAGTTGTGAACTCTGACACTGCTTGGTCTCTTTCTTGCCGCAATGTGGCCCATTTGGCATACAAGTCGTCATAACTTCCAACATGGCAGTATTGTTCCTTAATAACATCCATGAAGGATTCCCAGGTGGTCGCGCCCGTAAATAATGAGGGTTCCTTTGTTTCCTTTTTCTCACATAAAGTTTCCCACCAATATTTGACATGGGAAACGACTTTTAGGAGCACAAAAGTAATATTTTCTTTATTCAAAAAGTTATGGACACAAAAATTCCCTTCTAGTAGATTCAACCACTTGTCTACAACATCTGCGTCTATATGACCTTCAAATATAGGAATATCGAAGTTGATTTGTACCTTGAAGGGGGTGATGCCTCCGCTTGAGGAAGATGTGTCACCTATTGGTAGCCGCCAAAGGATTTGTGCAAAACTATCCATCATCTCATTCCTCTGTTGCAGGAGGGCTTCCTCAAGAAACATTTTGAAAGGATCTCCTGTCCCTTCATCCTTATTTTCTCCTGCCATGAGAGGTCTCTTGGGCATGCGAGATCATTTTTCCTAAGCGAAACAAGCTCGAGACCCAATTCTTTGTACCCTGACCTCATTGGGGACATGCATTAAAGACGACAAGGAGAAGACCGCTCTGATACCACTGATCCAGATTTTATGAGAAGAAATAAATGAATACAGATTATTAAAATATGCTTAACATGGAATAACACAGATACAGTCAAACTGGTTTTCTATTCAATAAGGAAATAAGTTGAAACTGTAAAATGCAACGAAAAACAAGCTTGCTGGAATGGTGGTGGCTTATCTCTAAGAAGAGATGTGACGACTGTGCTCATTCACACGAAGATGATTACAATGAGGATATGAAGGACTTTTTACAATAAGAAGGAATTTCAAAAACACTAGACATCCAAAAACCTAACCCCGGGAGATGAAGCGCCAAAAGTCATGTGGGCCCCGTTTGGGTAAGTTAGTACATCAAATTATCGGGGTCGTAACTTTTGCATACGATATTTGTTTTAGGCGCACAATAGCCCATTGGAAAGGTATAACTGAGAAGAAATATTTTTGACTAGACGAGGTTCATGCCATTGGAAATCACCTGGGCCACAAATCCTGAAAAAACATCGTTTAGGGCCTCAAATCGACCCTGAAAGTTTAGAACCCAAAAAACTGCCAAAGTGGAAAGTTGTTTTTCGAGCCAATGGAATAGGTGGGTGGCCACCGATATCCACCTGGATAAAGACATCAAGAGTACAATGTGACATGTGAGTTGTGGGAATGAAGGTATGCAGGAATGTGGGCTTGTGGGTCATGGGGATGAGGTTATTTTATGTGGATTCCATATCTTGACTCTGCATGGTAGACTTAGGTTTGATGCGGGGTGCGGATGCAAGGGGATTTTGACAAGGGTATTGTGACCTTGCATTTGTACTACTAAGAGGTTCAGAAGTGGGAACTTAGAAAGAAAAAAGCATAAGTGGGTAGAAGAGTTGAAACGTATCAACAAGTACTAATACTAGAAGTAAATACCATGNCTTGCATTTGTACTACTAAGAGGTTTAGAAGTGGGAACTTGGAAAGAAAAAAACATAAGTGGGTAGAAGAGTTAAAACGTATCAACAAGTACTAATACTAGAAGTAAATACCATGATAAAGAGATTACTAAGTTTTATTTTCTCTATTTTTGTTCATACAAGTATTAAGAATGGGATGAATGTTACAATATCTTCCATATTGCATTGTATAATGCACCTCTCAACCCAAAAATATAAATATAATATAAAATCTAAAACCTTTTAACTATGAAAATGAATATAAATATAATATAAAATCTAAAACCTTTTAACTATGAAAATGAATGTGGCTTTAATTTTCCAAAAATTATATGTTTATTTTAAAGACATAAAACATATTCTTAGTTTTCAATATAAGAGTGTAAAATCACTATTATTTATTGAATGTCTAAAAAAATGGACCATTTACTATCACAGTAAAAAATTAGAGGCACCTAACATAGGAATAAAAGAATAAGTAATAAACATAAATATTACAACAATAACACATTATTTATTCTCAACATTTTATGAATGGAAATAAAAATTTTGCAGGCAAAAGTTGTTTTTCATTGTTAAACATCAACGTAAAAGTACACAAGAAATACATAATCAAAACATAAAACTTTCATGGTTTTAAGCAATATAAACATTTCAACTACTGAAAATTAGATTTATTGGCATTTACATTACATGACTTCATGTTCCTCACTTGACATCAAAGTGTAATTATAGAATCTAAAACATTTTTTATGACCTCTAATTCCTCGTTGATCTTTTAAGAACGAGTCATTTGGGAATAATTCCCTCCACATTCTCAGGGTCCAATGGTCTAGGACACCACTCCCCCACTCCCTAATAATTGTCTTGATTAACATGTTCTTATACCTACAAATCATGTAGGGGTTAGATATCCACATTCATGTTGTTTCTTAAAAATAAACAAGCACTAACATTATCAAACTTGAAATAAAAAAAATTAAGTTTGTTTCTCTACAACATCTTCCATCCTCACATCTTCTACTCTCCTATACAACATTGTATTTTCATTAAATATCACATCCCTACTTTTCATAATGTTCTTCCTTAGCAACACATATAACCTATAAACTCCAATATCACCACTATAGCTAATGACTATCATCTAGCCTTGAGGATTAGCTGAAGTGGTCTTGAGCTAGAGATGAGATCTCTCCCCAAAAGTTAGGGAGGTCATAAAATTAACTCTTTTGATCCCCTCAAGGTTAGTCTTGATAATCAGGGTTGATAGTTTTCCCTGTTTACCATCCATGGATCATGGAGAAATACTTGGAGAGTTTTTTGGGAGGTTTTTTCCTTGGAAAAAAATACAATTATTGTCATCCAACTTCTTCCTCTTCTTATTGGGAAAAATATACGTATGAAAAAGAGCCAAACACCAAGTATTAATTTTTTTTCTTCCTCCCACACCATGATTCATAGAGAGCTTTTGACTTCAATAATATTATGGGTAATGATATATCTTGAACATATGTTGTTTTGGTTGTCAATCTTATAGGAAGATATAGGTATGACAAAAAACATTGGAAAACTCATGGGGCATGGCTCACTCTTCTCATTAATAAATAGATGCTCTACAATAGAGATTTGACTAACCTAGAGGTTTGATACAGTCAAATAGTAACAACCGAATAACAGCTTTCCATAAATGGAGAAATACCAAATCAACTAATCACCCAACTAACTAATACATGAATACCTGGTCAAAAAAACTCTTTTAGAACTAGCTAGAGTAATTACTAGACTCCAATACTCTCCCTTAATTATGACTGCTAACAACATTAACCATTACTTTTGACAATTCCTCTATAGGCTTATAAAATCATGATTTCCTGCTAGTCCAAGTCTCAGCTAAGATTACATCACTTGAAAACTTGTTTGACATCCTTTACATTTGCATTTTGGTGCAACTTGCCCTATGCTCTATAATATTTTTCTTTCTTTTTCTCCAAACTTTATATTATGCTTACCTTTTCTTCTTCATCATATTTTTCTTTACTCTAGTCTTATTCTACAATATTTCCTCATCTTCTTTATTTTCTTCATTTGTTTCTTCATCTACATCTTTTTGTACTTCAACTACTATTGACTCAACATCTTTGTTAAACTTTGTAACCAAATTTTCATTTTCTTCCATCTTCTCTTCCACTGTTGTAAAATCTTCAACAACTCTCATGATTTTGTTTATTTGTTTTGTTCCTTCTTCTACTACATATTTTCCATATCTAGTTTCATCTTTATCATACTGGGGATTTGCAAGCCATTCCTCAAGAAATGTTAATTCTACCTCATAATCAAACTCAACATTCATTACAACTAAATTCTCATGACATTTTTTTACAACTGCAAGCACAGTTTCATTTTCTTCTTCAACTTCAATTTCTTCACCATTCTCTTTCTTTACATCTCGTACAACATCATCTTTTTCTTCTGCAACTTATTCAACAAATTTATCTGCAATAATTGTAGTCTCAATGTCTGGCTCTTCCATAACTTCTTCAAAAACTTCTTATGTTATGATAGTCACTTTATCAACAACTGTGATTTTTTGTAACTTAACTTGATGATGATCGGTGTTGCTCCCCCTTTTACTATATTGCATCATAAAAATATCTCGAGATTCTTTAGATCTGGTTATTGCTGCAATTTTTGGAAGAATGCTCTCATCCAAGCCTTGTTGAATGAGAGACAATGTTGTTGCATCATCCTTCCTGTTGACTATAATTTGATCCCTTTGATCTTGTTTCATGGCCATATAAGCTACTTGATTTAGGGGTTCTTCAAACCCATTCATAAAAATGGCCCATAAATCATCTATATGTAGTCTAGTTCTCATCTTAATGGCTCAAAAATAATACTTTTTACCAATGAAAATAGGAGGCCTTAACAAATCCATATTCATAACTCCACATAATTTCTTTGTCAACTATAGTTTTTTAGTGAAATAATTACAAAAACATTTTCACCCCTTTTTTTAAACCAACTTCCTTTTTCCTTTTTTTAATCCGGGATCCTTTTTTTTTTGGCTTTTACAAAATATTTTTACTTTTACAAAATAAAACCAAGATAATTATCGCTATGAAAAGTAACTTCAAATTTTGGAGAATCACAATTACTTTTACCATCACACAACTAAACCAATTCTTTAAATATTTTTCAATCAATGATTTTAAATGAAGCTTATGTCAAACCCTAACAATATTATTTCTCCACGACCCTAAAAACAACTC
>JZKD02S1591668.1:19908-36122 GCA_000966675.3 Picea glauca
TTTGCTTCAACAAATGCCGAAAAATAGGTCACCTTCATCGTGATTGCTTTGGTAAGGATGAGGATGACGCCTATGAAGAATCAAATCTACAAAGAAACCCTCCTACTTATATGGATGAATACCTCTCTATGGGTGTCAAGCACATCTACACAGGTGACTCCCCTTCACATCAGCGTGATGCAGGAGCATCTCTCCACATCAGTCATCTAGCCAGCCAACCACGTCAGCGCATGCATTAAAGGATGAAAAGAGGCGCAACCCTCGTTTTCAAATTTGAATGTAATTAATGTTGTAGGATGTTGAGCCATGGAGCTGTGCCTTTGTGTAGACATTAGAGTAGGTAGGCCTTTAATGTTGTAAAGGTTGAGATCTAGATCCGATCTGCAGACTAGACAACCATTCAATGTAATTGAATAGGGTAGGTAGATTGGAGGGAAGAGCTCGAAGAGCCCCCTCAGGTAAAAGATCATATTGTATCTCATTTGGAAAGGGGGAGAGTAGAGTGGGTATAGTTAGTAGAATGATAGAGCCATGAGAGCAGAAGAGAGAAGGAGTCGAGACCTTGTTATAGGCCGTGCTCAGGAACACCTTGTACAAATAGACATTTAACATTTTAATACAAACCAGAACCAGTTTTTCCTGCATGTATTTTTGTGTTATGTGGATGCTTTCATTGTGTTATTTTATGTTGTAGATGTATGCTAGACATTTGCAGGTTGTTTGATTTCAGGCTTGAGAAGTCTTTGAGGCTTTACACTAGGAGGGTGTGACAGAATGTTGTGGGTTCTGATAGCCATGCACAGAGGGTGCATTTCTGAAATCTGCGGGGTCAGACAGAGGCGTGCCATGTGGGCACATAAGTTGAAATCAACAATCCAGAGGAAGACCTCAAGGTTGTTGAATACCTTGGAGACAAGTTTGTGTATGAGAAAACACAGTTGCAGATAGAATCTCTGAGGATTTCTGTGAAGCTCTGTCAAGAGGGCATTAAGCAGGTGCAAGGAGTGCACAGAAGACATAAGAAATCTGTTGTGAGTTCATACAGAAGCCATAATTACCAAGAATTCTGAGAGCTCTGCCAAGTGAGCATTGAGCAGGTGTAAGGAGGACATAGAAGACAGAACTCCTAGATGTTCTGTGAGAAAATACTCTGCCAGGAGGGCATTGAGTAGATGTCCAGATAGGTGCAGAAGAAAAGAACTCTTTCAGTTCTGTAAATTGAGGAAGAGTCCATTAAAGGATATTCATAGGGTTGCTAAACACCCTACAGAATCAACAATAGGTTGCTTAAGAAGGATACTAGCCAAGAGGGAATCCAAATTCTCCATCTGGAAAAGAACTCTTTGAGTTCTGCAAATTGAGGAAGAGTCCATTAAAGGATCTTCACAGGGTTGCTGAACACCCTGTAGACTCAACAATAGGTTTCTTGAGCAGGAGACTAGCCAGGAGGGAATCCAAATTCTCCATATGGAAAAGAACTCTTTTAGTTTTGCAAATTGAGGAAGAGTCCATTAAAGGATATTCATAGGGTTGCTGAACACCCTGAAGACTCAGCAATAGGTTGCTTGAGATGGAGACTAGCCAGGAGGGCATCCAAATTCTCCATCTGTGGGAGAAGGAAGAAGGATAAAATCCCTTAGGGGTCTGAGTAATTGAGAAGCTCAGGAGGAATAACACTTTGCATGTAGGGACTCTGTAGAGATGCAGGATTCAAAATCCTCCAAGGATTCGGGCATGAAGCTCAGGAGGGTTAGTGCTTTAGGTGCACGAAGCCGTAACTGCAAGGAGTGCAGAGCCCACTGAACTCTTTGACGAGTTCAAGGTACCCAAAGCTCAGGAGGGACAGTGGTTTTATATGCACAGAAGAGGACTAAAATCATTGAACTCGCAAAGAGGAAAGGGAGCAAAGGTTGAGGCCTTTAGCTTTTGTAAATTCTTCCAAGTCCCGGAAGAAAACGCAGAAACGTGGGAGGGAGCACAACTGTCGTTGGATGAGCTGATAGAGTCTGGACCGTTGAAATTTATATTTCCAGGCAGCAGCAGGAGGAGCACATGGGAAGAGGAGATCGTGAACCGTCGAATCTCACTCAGATACCCGTCATCCATTGGATCTGACAGGAGTTACGTGAAGTTTAAGCCTTCTTGAACAGAGGAGTGAAGTCCCGAAAGGGGAGGCTTATCGGAATATCGGAGATCCCGATGACGAGAGATCGGGTCACTTCATAGTGAAAAAACCAATATTTGATCTGAGTTGTCTGTTTGTTGAGACACGTGGAAGAGATCAAGAACCCGTTGGTATTTCGGCTACCGGGGTTTCGAGTTGACAGAGAAATTGTGACATCGGGAAATCGCAAGTCGCAAAATCTTGAATTGAATCAGGACCATTCATCTGTTGAGACACATGGCGGTGATCAAGAACCCATCGACATTTCGCATGTCGGGACTTCAGAGATCAAGAGGACAGGATGCAGAGAATTTCGGCATTTGATTTCATGAAATCGCGAAATGATTAAGGACCGTCCATCATAGGAGGATGCGTGGCGGAAATCCAAGAGTTCGGGGAAAATCTCGATAGGAAAGTCCATTGGCATATCGGGGTTCGACATTTCGCGAATCTTGAAGATAGGAGACCCGCGCATTTCGGAACCGCGAAGTCTGAAATCCCGACAAGGTGGAAAGCTCTGTTGTGGGACCAATTGACATCATTTCATCATATCGGAGGTTGGGAATCAAAACTTCAGGAGTCCTGAGGGAAAAAACCCATAGGCATTTCGGTGTTTCAAAACCTGAAATCGCGAAACGACGAGGACCATCCATCTCGAGGGGACGCGTGGCAACAATCTAGGTTTTCGGGGAAAATCCTAAAAGGCGAGGCCATTTCAGCATTTTGGGTATCTGAGTGAGATCCGATGGCTCACGATCTCCTCTTCCCGTGCGCAGGACTTCACTTGTATATTTCAGGTGAAGCGAGGCAAAAGAAGATAGAGCGCTAGAGACTCTGTAAGGATTGTTTGCAGGTAGGAAATAGTCCACAGATAGTCAAGAGGACTGTAGGAGAGGCTGAAGCACTCAGATTTGTAGGAGTGAGCGACAGATTTTCCAGGAGGGAAGACAGAGACAACAACATGGCTATTGAAGGCCGTAGGTCTGTTGGGAGGAAGAGAAAAGCAGAAAAGCTTGCATAAATAGATAAAGAGCTCGTTGATATAAGGAAAGAAATATAAAATCTTGCATTGCGAATGCAGCAAAACGTGAGGATGGATGAACTTGCATTGGAGATACAATAGAAAGCCAAGTTGAGATGGGTATATGAATGGCCCATGAGGAAGTCGACGGTAAAATGGCCAACCAAGGAGTTGATGGCTAGAAGACAGCATAGGTTGTTAAGAGGATGGTTGAGGCATGTTGAAAACCTCGAAGGACCTGAGGAGATGGTTCATATATGTGAACTAGAGACTAGGATAATTCTCAGTGAAGAGAATGAAATGGGATCAACTGAAGATCTCAAGAACTGCCAGGAGGGAAGAGAGGAAATTCCAAATTGCCAGGTGGGCAAGGATTTGAGATCAGCTGAAGATCTCATGGACTGTTAGGAGGACAACCAAGGAATTTCACATTTCCAGCTGGGCAATAAAATGAGGTCGTTGCGGGATCTCGAAGACTGCCAGGAGGGTAGTCGAAGCATCTCAAATTGCCAGGTGGGCAAAGATAAGAATACGAAATTGTCTGAAAGTCTCATGGACTTGGAGGTGAGTTCAGTGCAACAAGGGGTGCTGATGAAGATGGGATCGGTTGATCTCATAGTCTTCCAGGGAAGCGACAGGAAAATCCCATATTGCCAGGTAGGCAGGGATGAGAAGGTGAGTTGGAATCAGCCAGAGGAGTTGACAGAGCAGGTGAGCTCAGACATGGATGTGGATCTGCCAGAGAAGCTGACAGGGAAGGAAGATCAGAAGAATATTCTAATGATTGGGGGAATTGGAATATCCATACCACTTAACCCAGGGGAGGAAAAGTTCTGTGTTGCCAATGATATAGCAGAAGAAAGGCAGCCAACCATGACTGTCAGGGAAGAAGAATTGGAGCAGACTTTGGAAGTTGCCCAAGCAAAAGAAGAAGAAGATGAGCATTCTGAGGAGTGTCTCAATGCTTTCAGCTAGGAAGCTGAGGAAGTTGCAGCACTGAAGCTGACAGCAGAAGAAGCAGAAGAGGATGATGGGCATTCTGAGGAATGGCTCAATATTTTCAGCCAGGAGACTGAAAAAACTACAACCTGGGAGTTTGCAGAAGAAGAAGAAGAAGCAACAGAAAAAATTAGTTTGGCTGATTTGTATGAACATATTGAAGCCCTAGAGAGAAGGGTGAAGGTGCAGAGCATGCACATCCAACAAGTGAAGTTGGCAGCAAATGAAGAAGGCATGAGATATCATAGTGATCTATCCATTTGCAGAAAATTTTTGCAGCTGGGGAAACTGCATGAACAGGGCCAACCATTGGAGCAGCTGGATGAAGTAATCGACATGATCAAGGAGCTGATGATCCGATCAGCAGAAAATGTCAGCAAGGAGAGGCTGAGCAGAAGGAAAGAAGCAACAACAACAACACAGAAGCAGCAACATCAACAACAGGGAGATGGAGCAGATGAACAACTCCAGGAATTTATTTGGGATCCAGGAGGATTTCCACAACTGAGAAGGGAAGCTCATGAATTTTGTAGCTGAGGAGTATGATTCTGGAGCATCTCTCCACATTAGTCAGCCAACCAACCAGCCACGTCAATGCATGCATTCAAGGATGAAGAGAGGCGCAACCCTCGTTTTCAAATTTGAATGTAATTAATGTTGTAGGTTGTTGAGCCATGGAGACGTGCCTTTGTGCAGTCATTAGAGTAGGTAGGCCTTTAATGTTGTAAAGGTTGAGATCTAGATCCGATCTGTAGACTAGACAACCATTAAATGTAATTGAATAGGGTAGGTAGATTGGAGGGAAGAGCTCGAAGAGCCCCCTCAGGTAAAAGATCGTATTGTATCTCATTTGGAAAGGGGGAGAGTAGAGTGGGGATAGTTAGTAGAATGATAGAGCCAGGATAGAAGAAGATAGAAGGAGTTGATACCTTGTTATAGGCCGTGCTCAGGAACACCTTGTACAAACAGGCATTTTCCATTTTAATACAAACTAGAAGCAGTTTTTCCTTCATGTACTTTTGTGTTATGTGGATGCTTTCATTGTGTTCTTTTATGTTGTAGATGTATGCTAGACATTTGCAGGTTGTTTGATTTCAGGCTTGAGAAGTCTTTGAGGCTTCACACTAGGAGTATGTGACAGAACACTGCGGGTTCTGATAGCCATGCACAGGGGGTGCATTTCTGAACTCTGCGGGGTTAGAAAAAGGCATGCTAGTTGGGCACAGAAGTTGAAATCAACAATCTAGAGGAAGACCTCAAGGTTGTTGAATACCTTGGAGGCAAGGTTTTGTATGAGAGAACACAGTTGCAGACATAATCTCTGAGGAGTTATGTGAAGCTCTGCCAGGAGGGAATTAAGCAGGTGCAAGGAGTGCACAGAAGACAGAAGAACTCTGTTGTGAGTTCAGACAGAAGCAAGAATTACCAAGAATTCTGAGAGCTCTGCCAAGTGAGCATTGAGGAAATGTAAGGAGGACACAGAAAACAAAATTGTTGGATGTTCTGTGAGAAATTACTCTACCAGGACGGCATTGAGTAGATGTGCAGATAGGCGCAGAATAAAAGAACTCTTTGAGTTCTGTAAATTGAGGAAGATTCCATTAAAGGATCTTCACAGGGTTTTTGAACACCCTGCAGACTCAAAAATAGGTTGCTTGAGCAGAAGACTAGCCAGGAGGGAATCCAAATTCTCCATCTGGAAAAGAACTCTTTGAGTTCTGCAAATTGAGGAAGAGTCCATTAAAGGATCTTCACAGGGTTGCTGAACACCCTGCAAACTCAACAATAGGTTGCTTGAGCAGGAGACCAGCCAGGAGGGCATCCGAATTCTCCATCTAGAAAAGAACTCTTTGAGTTCTGGAAATTGAGGAAGAGTCCATTAAAGGATCTTCACAGGGTTGTTGAACACCCTGCAGACTCAAAAATAGGTTGCTTGAGCAGCAGACTAGCCAGGAGGGCATCCAAATTCTCCATCTGCGGAAGAAGGAAGAAGGATAAAATCCCTTAGGGGTCTGAGTAATTGAGAAGATCAGGAGGAATAGCACTTTGCGTGCAGGGAATCCATAGAGATGTAGGAGTCAGAATCCTCCAAGGATTCGGGCATGAAGCTCAGGAGGGTAAGTGATTTAGGTGCACGAAGCCATAGCTGCAAGGAGTGCAGAGGCCACCGAACTCTTTGACGAGTTCAAAGTACCCAAAGCTAAGGAGGGACAGTGGTTTTAGACACATAGGTGAGGACTAAAATCGTGGAACTCGCAGAGAGGAAAGGGAGCAAAGGTTGAGGCCTTTGGATTTTGGAAATTCTTCCAAGTCCCAGAAGAAAGCGCAGAAACTCGGGAGGGAGCAAAACTGTCGTTGGATGAGCCGATAGAGTCTGGACTGTTGAAATTTCTATGTCCAGTTAGCAGCAGGAGGAGCTCACGGGAAGAAGATATCGTGAGCCATTGGATCTCACTCAGATACCTGTCAGTCGTTGGATATGATAGGAGTTATGCGAAGTTTAAGCCTTCCTGAACAGAGGAGTGAAGTCCCGAAAGGGGAGTCTTATCAGAATATCGAAGATCATGATGACGAGAGATCAGGTCACTTCATAGTGAAAATCCTGAGATTTGATCTGAGCCGTCCGTCTATTGAGACACGTGGCAGAGATCAAGAACCCATCAGTATTTCGGCTACCAGGGTTTCGAGTTGACAGAGAAATTGTGACATCGGGAAATCGCAAGTTGCAAAATCCCGAATTGAATCAGGACCGTCCATTTGTTGAGACACGTGGCGATGATCAAGAACCCGTCGGCATTTCGCATGTCGGGACTTCGGGAATCAAGAGGATAGGATGCAGAGCATTTCAGCATTTGATTTCGTGAAATCACGAGATGATTGAGGACCATCCATCATAGGAGGACGCGTGGCAGAAATCCAAGAGTTTGGGGAAAATCCCGATAGGAAAGTCCATTGGCATATCAGGGTTTGGCATTTCGCGAATCCTAAAGATAGGAGATCCACGCATTTCGGAACCGCGAAGTCTGAAATCCCAACAAGGTGGAAAGCTCAGTTGTGGGACCAGCTGACGTCATTTCATCATATCGGAGGTCAGGAATCGGAACTTCGGGAGTCCCAAGGGAAAGAACCCATAGGAATTTTTGTGTTTCAAAACCCAAAATCGTGAAATGACGAGGACCATCCATCTCGGGGGGACACGTGGAAACAATCTAGGTTTTCGGGGAAAACCTAGATTATTTCCACGCATCCCCTCCAGATGGACGGTCCTTGTCGTTTCATTATTTTGGGTTTTCAAACACCGAAATTCCTTCGGGTTCTTTCCCTTGGGACTCGAAAACCTAGATTGATGCCATGCATCCCCTCGAGATGGACGGTCCTCGTCATTTCACGATTTCGGGTTTTGAAACACTGAAATGCCTATGGGTTCTTTCCCTCAGGACTCCTAAAGTTCCTATTCTCGACCTCTGATATGATGAAATGACGTCAGCTGGTCCCACAATGGAGATTTCCACCTTGTCAGGATTTTGGACTTCGCGGTTACGAAATGCACGGGTCTCCTATCTTAAGTATTCGCGAAATGTTGAACCCCGATATGCCAATGGACTTTCCTATCGGGATATTCCCTGAACTCTTGGATTTATGCCACACGTCCTCCTATGATGGATGGTCCTCAATCATTTCATGATTTCACGAAATCAAATGCCGAAATGCTTCGCATCCTGTCCTCTTGATCCCTGAAGTCCCGACATGCGAAATGTCGATGGGTTCTTGATCACTGCCACGTGTCTCAACAAACGGACGGTCCTGATTCAATTCAGGATTTCGCGACTTGCGATTTCTCGATGTCACAATTTATCTGTCAACTCGAAACCCCTGTAGTTGAAATACCAACGGGTTCTTGATCTCTGCCACGTGTCTCAACAGACAGACGGCTCGGATCAAATCTCAGGATTTTCACTATGAAGTGACTCGATCTCTCGTCATCAGGATCTCTAATATTTCGATAAGCCTCCCCTTTCGGGACTTCACTCCTTTGTTCACAAAGGCTTAAACATCGTAGAACTCCTATCAGATCCAACGACTGACGGGTATCTGAGTGAGATCCGATGACTCACGATCTCCTCTTCCCGTGCGCTCCTCTTGCTACTCCTTGGACATAGAAATTTCAATGGTCCAGACTCTATCAACTCATCCAACGGCAGTTGTTCTCCCTCCCAAGTTTCTGCACTTTCTTCCGGGACTTGGAATAATTTACAAAAGCCAAAGGCCTCAACCTTTGCTCCCTTTCCTCTCTATGAGTTCCATGATTTTATTCCTCTCCTGTGCGTATAAAACCACTGTCCCTCCTGATCTTTGGGTACTCTGAACTCGTCAAAGAGTTCAGTGGCCTTTTCACTCCTTGCATCTACGACTTCGTGCACCTAAAGCACTAACCCTCCTTAGCTTCATGCCTGAATCCTTGGACGATTCTGACTCCTGCGTCTCTACAGAGTCCCTTCAAGCAAAGTGTTATTCCTCCTGAGCTTCTCAATTACTCAGGCCCCTAAGGTATTTTATCCTTCTTCCTTCTCCCGCAGATGGAGAATTTGGATGCCCTCCTGGCTAGTCTCCTGCTCAAGAAAGCTATTGCTGAGTCTCCAGGGTGTTTAGCAACCCTGTAAAGATCCTTTAATGGACTCTTCCTCAATTTGCATAACTCAAAGAGTTCCTTTCCAGATGGATAATTTGGATTCCCTCCTGGCTAGTCTCTTGTTCAAGCAACCTATTGTTGAGTCTGCAAGGTGTTCAGCAACCCTGTGAAGATCCTTTAATGGACTCTTCCTCAATTTGCAGAACTCAAAGAGTTATTTTCCAGATGGAGAATTTTGATGCCCTCCTGGCTAGTCTCCTGCTCAAGCAACCTATTGATGAGTCTGCAAGGTGTTCAACAACTCTGTGAAGATCCTTTAATGGACTCTTCCTCAATTTGCAGAACTCAAAGAGTTGTTTTCTTCTGTGCCTATCTTCACATCTACTCAATGCCCTCCCAACAGAGTATTTTCTCACAGAACATCTAGCAGTTCCATCTTCTGTGTCCTCCTTACACCTGCTCAATGCTCAGTTGGCAGAGCTCTCATAATTCTTGGTAATTCTGGCTTCTGTCTGAACTCACAACAGAGTTTTTCTATCTTCTATGCACTCCTTGCACCTGCTCAATTCCCTCCTAGCAGAGCTTCACATAACTCCTCAAAGATTCTGTTTGCAACTGCGTTTTCTCATACACAACCTTGCCTCCAAGGTATTCGACAACCTTGAGGTCTTCCTCTGGATTGTTGATTTCAACTTATGTGCCCACTTGGAATGCCTCTATCTGACCCTGCAGAGTTTAGAAAAGCACCCCCTGTGCATGGCTATCAGGACCCGTAACGTTCTGTCACACCCTCCTAGTGTGAAGCCTCAAAGACTTCTCAAGCCTGGAATCAAACAACCTGCAAATGTCTAGCATACATCTACAACATAAAAGAACACAATGAAAGCATCCACATAACACAGAAATACATGAAGGAAAAACTGCTTCTGGTTTGTATTAAAATGGCAAATGTCTGTTTGTACAAGGTGTTCCTAAGCATGGCCTGTAACAAGGTCTCGGCTCCTTCTCTTTTCTGCTCTCTTGGCTCTATCATTCTACTAACTATCCCCACTCTACTCTCCCCCTTTCCAAATGAGATACAATACGACCTTTTACCTAAGGGGGCTCTTCGAGCTCTTCCCTCTAATCTACCTATCCTATTCAATTACATTGAATGGTTGTCTAGTCCACAGATCAGATCTAGATCGCAGCCTTTACAACATTAAAGGCCTACCTACTCTAATTCCTACACAAAGGCACGGCTCCATGGCTCAATAGCCTACAACATTAATTACATTCAAATTTGAAAACGAGGGTTGCATCTCTCTTCATCCTTGAATGCATGCACTGACGTGGCTGGATGGCTGACTGACATGGAGAGATGCTCCTGCATCACAGTGAGAGGAGGAGGCAACTTTAGTTGGTAAGTTGAAATGTTTGTGCCCTTATTTATATAACTCTCTCTCCCTTTGGGAAAAGGAATCTCTTAATATCTCTAGTTGGTCATTACCCTCCACTACCTCTACTGGAAGCCCTGAGAATGCAGTGAATCACATTGAACCAGTTAGATTTTTCCCTACCTATCCTTCTAACCCAGTTAATCCTGTGTTGTGTCCTACAATCAACACACCCCTTGATGACTGCACTCTTGAGAGTCTCCCTTTTCCACCCTTCATTTCCCCCTTAGACACTCCTCTGAACCTTTCTCCTTCAAGAGCTCTTTGTTCCCCCACTCCCACTATGGTCTACCTGCACTCTTCTCTGATTGAATAGGGAGACAGGGAGAAAGAGGAACCTGACCATAACCTCTCTTTTTTTCTGGACTCCCTCATTCCCTTAAACAAGATTCCATCTGACTCTGTGCCATTACCTATTTTCCAAGGTAAGGCGACCATATGCCCAAGTGCGGAGCCAGGTACTTCTTCCACTCAGTCAATGGGAAAGGAGGTAAAGTCCTATACCTAGTCCCGGGGTATTGGTGCCAAACTATCTCCCATTAAGACTCGTATCTCTTGCAAAAAAATGGTGAGTCTTACACCTTGAACCGAAGAACAGGTTCCTCCCTCCACAGACAGTGGGGCACCTAGAGCATTGAAAACCCTGGCGAGGGAAAAGTGATGTTACTGCTCTCCTTGAAAATTCATGGGATTGGAGGCACCCTCAAAGCTGCCTCGATGCATCGACTTCTGGATCGTACTTCACCTGATATAATATTTCTTCAATAGACTCTCTCCCTTGATCGGAAAGCCATAGATTTTTTGAATGTTTTTCGCCCTTCCTGGGTTTCGACCGTGGTTAACTCATTGGGGAACTCTGATGGATTACTTGCCACTTGGGACCCAACTTTGTATTATTTGGTTGCCTCTCTCACCGTGGGGGGGATTTTATTAACTGGAATATGCTTAACGACTCAAAAGGAGATTGATCTATTAAATGTTTATGGGCCATGTAATAATAGAAAGCAGTTCTGGAGCACCCTGGTTGGTAGTGGCATTCTCTCCATCAAAAATCTTACTATAGAAGGTGACCTGAATTTCATTTTAACATCGAAAGAGAATTGGGGAAGATACTCTGTGCCTGGTCACACTGAATATTACTATAAAAATCTTTTATCTGTCAAGAAACTGATTGATGTAAAGGTGACTAAATTGGTACCAACTTGGTGAAATGGAAGATCTGGCCACAAAGCGATTGTTAGATGCCTAGACAGATGCCTCGTATCTGAAGGTTTATTTTCTTCAGTTAGCTTATCAAGTTCATGGGTGGAATACCCCTATGTATCAGATCATGCTCCCATACTTTTACAACTTGATATTCCTCCAAAGTATAAGGCCTTTCTTTTGGTTCCTTATACACTTAGGAAAATAAGATAAAATCACTGGTGTTGAAACTTGATTTGAAAAAAGCCTATGACAACATAGACTGGGATTTTTTAAGAATGACTTTAATCATGGTGGGCTTTGGAGTTCAGCTTATAAAATGGATCATGTGTTATGTTTATTAATGGTGAGGTGACGAAATTCTTCAAGAGTGGCAGGGGGTTTCGTCAGGGATGCCCATTATCACTGTATCTGTTTATCTTAATGATGGAAGGACTCAGTCTGATGATTAAAAATAGCATTTCTGAGGGCAAAATTATAGGTATAAAAGTTTCAAAACTTATCAAGATTGTTCACTTACTTTTTGTGGATGATGTACTTCTTATGACAAGAGAATTTCCTTTGGAGTGGAGAGAAATTTTAGACATACTATTAGATTTTTGTGGGGTCTCTTGTATGAGAATTAATAACTCTAAAACAACTGTCCACTTTGGGGGTTTGGAAGAGGCGGAGTTGGTCCCACTTAAAGAGATCCTTCCTTTTTATTTTATTGAGATGAGGTTGGGATTTAAGTATCTAGATTACCACTTAATGTTGGGTGCCACAAAAACTGAAGACTAGATCTGGCTGGTATCAAAAATGGAAAAGAAAATTGGCCTTTGGTTAAACAGGTGGCTCTCGTTGGGTGGTCTCTATGTCTTGGTTAAAACTATCTTGGAGAGTCAAACAATTTTCTGGATGTCCTTGGAGGAAATTCCTAAATCAATCATTTATAGAATTCATAAGCTCATGTTCAACTTTATGTGGAATGGGAGTAAGGACAAACATCAGTTCCATCTCGTTAGGTGGGAAATCCTTTCCAAACCAAAAAACTGTGGTTGCTGGGGATTCCACAATCTCTTCCTTTTCAACTCAGCATTACTTGCAAGCACTCTTTTGCGAGCGTTGACCCAAGATGGCATATGACACAACATTTTAATTGAAAAATACTTAGGGGATGATTCGATGATAAATTGGCTTCAAATACCATACCACAAGCAAAATGCAGCCTCCAGAATATGGAACAACCTTACAAAAAACTATTTTATTATTTTACATTGGTTAAGATGGTGCCCTGGATCAGGCCCATACATCCATTTGGGAAGGGACATGATTTTAGGGATGGTGAGATGATCTATCCTCTCAGATTCTCTTCTAGATGACCTTCATAGTAATCAACTGATAGTCTTAGCATAGGTGGCTGACTGAAGCAATGAACTTACCTTTCCAAAAATTTGCTTATGTAGCAACGCTTTGGGTCTATCTTTTGTACACGCGGTGGAATGGAAGGGTTACTTTCAAGCTTTACGAGAGGCAGGTATTAAGCTCAGAAATGTGACATATTCTTTAGTATGGACTCGGGGGGATGCATTGGGAGTTTGTAACACCCTGTTTCCCCCAGTTTGTAAAAATAACTATACTAGCCAAGAACTATGGCAAACCCAAAAATGTGAATGTGTGATATGAATGGACCTTGTGAAAAAGGTCGATGAATGTGAATAATATTATGAATATATATATATATTGCAGGAATGCTGAGAGGGGATATGCTGAAAAAGAGACCACGATGGCTGAAGAAAGGTGGTGGAAGGCACCTGGAAAGGCAGTGTTAATTTCCACAGAAACCAATACCGTATTGGGACTTCACTAGCCTGGAGAACCAAGAGCAGCTCGTTGGCCCCAAATTAAATGACTTGCCAGGATTGGTAGGTAAATGGCTCCGCATGAGTAATGAGGGATGGGGGGGGGGGTGTGAACCACCCATCCATAGAGATGTCAGGCTTGAGCAGTGCGAGGGAAATTGCACCACACACAACCTCGCAAGAGGAAAAAGGCATGAGGGAGAAGCGAGAAGGGGCCAGACACGAGGGAAGGAAGAGAACTCTAGAAAATACATAGTGAGTGATAGCAAAGAAGGGGGGAGAGTAACCATCATTCTCGGTTACTGGAAAATAGAGATGCAGTCTCGGAGCATCGTGGTCTTAGCTCGGGGGTGGCTAGTGGTAAATCCTATCGGAATCGTTGAGCCTATGGTTAGGTGGAAATGAGCACCCCTCTCAGCAGTTGCACTCACTTCTGGTGTTATTTCTGATAAGTGTTTTACATCTTGCATCTTGAAATTTATATGTTGACATATATGCTCTTAGTCTGTGCAGTTTTATGAATGGTTTGAGTATAAGACTGCCTGTGTAGTGTTTTGATTCAGAAATGGTGGTTGCATGCTTATAATGGAAGGGCCATGTATGGCTTATGTTTATAAATAGATTTATATGTATATACGCACAGTAAATCAATTCAGGATTCAAGTCGTTTCTCGGGAAATATATACCCTTATCTGTCTCAGGTGATACCCTGGATAAATATCCCCATAGAGACACCCTTTTCAAAAAGCTCAAAAGAGGTAGCACTTTGTGTGCAAAGACTCTGCAAAGGTGCAGAAGTCACAAAATCCCTTGAGGATTCGAAGAATAAGTATCAATCAATGGATGACATCCTTTCGGAAGATCTGCGGTCATTCACGACTGTTAGATTGAAGGAATAAATGAGGGCGTTAAATACCTTAACCCTTTTTCCTATATCTTCGCGAGTAGTGAAGAAATCGGGACCGTAGATCCTTAAGGTCCGTGGAAGAATTTGGACCGTAGATTCGTGTCTAGGCAGCTTCGGAATGACACAATGGAGAGATAGGTATGAGCCATCAGATCTTGGTCTAAACAACCAACAAACATTGGATTTGTCGAGAGTTGCACGAGGTTTAAACCTCTCGCAAAGAATAGTAGAAGCGAAAGTCCCGAGAAGGAGTTTGTATCGGGGTTTCGTGATTTGGGAGTTTGGGAGTCCAGAGGACGAGATTCTGGGCACTCGACATCAGAAGTCATGAAATAGTGAAAGAACCTAATCCATCCATTGGAGGGAGGACACATGTCACGAAATCACCCATATCGGGGATTCAGACATCGAGAGTCATAGAGGGAAGTCTTTCGACTTCGCGGGTGGCAAAGTTGCGAGAGAATCACAGCCGTCCATTTGAGGAGGAAAAGAAACACCTTGATGTGTACATAGACCCTGTAGGAATCACAGAGGTCGAGGAAATATTTCATGTTTTCAGAGAAGAAAATATCGGGAGGGATAGTGTCATTTTGTGCACAGAGCCTTAGCTGCAAAGGTCACAGAAGAGAAGCAAAGGCCAAGACCTTTGATACTTAAGAAATATTCCAAGGAGAAGGAAGAGAAGAGCATGTTCAAGGAGGAGCTACAACTACCGTTAGATCAGCTGGAGCGAAATAGATCTGAGTGGTCGAAAAAGTACGTCTAGACGTGCGTAGAAGAGAGCAGAAATGGACGACAGAGAGACTTCGTGGAGAAGTGTTGAATTGTCATGGGATGTTGGATCACACTGAGTTGCGAGGGAGTTAATTCGTAGAATAAGCCATGGGAGAATTTGTATGGACGATGGAGACACATTGAGATAGAAGTGGCGAACAATCGATAGCCATTGGATCTTGCAGAGTTGCAAGGCGGATAGGGTCGGTGCAGTCCCAAAGAGGTATGAGTTCAGGATCTCACATCTCGAGGTTTCACAAGAAGAGAGCGCAAGAATTGGGTGTTCCAATTCATGAAGTCACGAAGTGTGAAGTGGCGAGGAGGAAAATATGAATTGTTGGATCCAGGAACGGAAGGACCGTTAGATCAGAACTCCGTGGTGATATTGTATATCAGGAGTTCGGGGATTCGGAGGTTGGAAGGAGTCACTTTCGACCGTAGAAGTCATGAAGTGTCGAGAGCTGAGACTCATGAGAACACGTGGCACATCCATCAGGTGGGGCTCTCATGATCGACAGGTGCACACACGTCACCCAGAAAGGAGTCAACACTTTGTTGACTTTCATGTCTCGGGGATTCGCGATATAGGAGCATGAAGGCTCAACGCTCCAACTCGCGAGGTTGCAAGTTGCAAGAAGTGTGAAGTGGGAAGGGTGGAGCTCATGCCTAGTGTTGTTCGCACAAGGGAGATACCAAAAAGGACCTATGGACCAAGGCATATCCCAGGGGGCTAACTGCTAATTGAAGCCTCTTCAGCAGTTCGACATTCGGGGTTTGCAGAGCCGAAAGTCTCGACTCGCTTGTAACACTGAGTCACGAAATGAGAAAAGGCGCCTAGTTGTTTGACCTTTGATCAGGATCAGTGATCACATGGAGGTGGAAAAAGGGGAGAACTAGCCTGTGCTAAGCCCCGTAGGATTTTGGGGATTCTGATCCTCTAGAATTTGACGAAATTTTTTAGTTTTCCTTAGTGGGTATGTGACAAATTGGTATCAGAGCATGGTTACAACACTCGGCCTGCTTGGGCTCATGAAAAGAGTTGCACAGAAGCTCCATTCGGAACACTCTTAAAAAGAGTAACCACATGTCTTAACCTTCCTAATCAAAAGACGAAGTTAAGAATGACAAACCCCTATTGTGTGTGTGTGTGTACATGTGAAAATATGAATTATGTACTGGCTATAAATAAATATAAATATTGACTAACAACCAACATTTTTCCTTTTTCACACAAGCGGA
>JZKD02S1591668.1:55529-72972 GCA_000966675.3 Picea glauca
CTCCCCCTCTATCCCTCACTCTTCTCCCATTTCTCTCTTTACCTATTTACCCCCCTTCCTCTCACTCTCTATAATCTATGTGGATATTGGTGGCCACCCACCTATTCCAATTGGCTCAAAAAAAATTCTTGGCAACTTACTGTTTTTAGCAGTTTTTTGGTTCCTTAACTTCCGGGGCCATTTTGAGGGCCTACATGAATATTTTTTTCTATAGGTCCCCTCAATGATAGCAGAAGGCTCTGATTGAGCCTCCAAAATGAAGCTCCATGTCAATACCTTTCCAGCAAGCTATCGTGCACCCCAAACATAGATTGTATGCTAAATTTATGCCCTCGAGAAGTTGATACACCAAACTACCCAAAACGGGGTCCAAAAAACTGTTGGATTTTCATCTTCCATGGTTAGGGTTTTGGATTTTCTCTATGTTAAAAATGCCTTTGGAGCCTCATTGTAATAATAATATTCTTGTGAATGAGCTTAGCCATCACATCTCTTCTCAAAGATAATTTTCCACCGTTCTAGCGAGTCTCTCACTCTATATTTCTAGAAATTGTATTAATAGAAATTGTGTATTATTGTATCTCTGATATATTTCGGTTATATTATTGGATATATGATATATATATGTAAATTTATTTATTGTATATTCTCTCTAATTTCGTTTTAGAAATAATCCATATCACTCTCTCTCTCTCTCTACCCCCCTTTTGGTATCTCTCTCCCACCCTCTCATATTCTCAAACAATCCCTCTCTACCCCCCTTCTCTCTTTATCACTTGCATATAAACCCCCCTCTCTCACTCACCATATCCCCCTCCCTCTCTATCCCCCCTTTATCTTTTTTCCTCTATCTAACCCCCATTCCCTCTCTTCCACCCCCCTTCCTCTCTCTCTCTCTCTCACACACACTCTCTTTATCTTCCTCTCTCCCCCTCTCACACTCTCTTTCTTCCTCTCTCTCCACACCCCTCTCTATATTCCTCTCTCCCCCTCTCACTCTCTCTTTATTCCTCTCTCTCCACCCCCCCTCTTTGTCTTCTTCTCTCTGAATCTCACACTCTCATACGCTCTCTCTCTACCCCCCTCTATTTATTCCTCTCTCTCTCTCTCAAAATCACACACTATATAGAAATTTTGGTACATCACAAGGCAAGAAATGGCCTTGAAATAGACATGTCAACACCTAGACCTATTACTAGACATAGAAATACCTAGACATGGGACCATGAACTAGACCATGACCTATACCTATACGATGACCATGACATAGACCTAGAGCTATACCTAAACCATGACCTATACCACAACATAGACCTATATATAGACCTAGACAATGAACTATACCTATACCATGACCAAGAACATGACCATGTCCTAGACCATGATCTAGAGCTTGACCTAAACCATGACCTAGACCTCCCTATCTATATCTAATCCTAGGAATAACCTATACTCAAACCTTAACCCCTTCCACACTCGAGCCCTAATTTCACTATGCCTATACCACTTATTAAAGGCTCCACAACCATTGCAACCACATATTGGTGCGCTAACCATTGCTCTATGCTTAAAAACACTTTCAATCCTAAGCCCTTAAGTCATAGTTGTCCCCAAACCCCTATACATGTTTATTCATAAAGATGTTTTTTCTACAATAAATTCTATATCCATTGCATTAATAGTGCACACATTCTCTTGTGACTTGAAATCCTTGAGGTTGGGCACTCATCCTTTCCCAACGGGAATGCATGCACATTCCTAAAACATGCATGTGCTTTAGTGTGCTTGCGTTTTAAGAATGTATGTATTCTTAATAGGTAGTTTTGTGTGCCAAGAACACTCCTCAACCTCATCTATCTCAAAAACATGAAAACGCCCAACATCTACACACAAAATAGCAAGAACACACATTTTTTGGTTATTTTTGTCGTGTTGTTTAATTCATAGACAATTTTATGCTATTGGAAGACAATTGTGGGAAGAATTGGAAGAAAAATTTGTCCAATTGGAATTGTTAGTTGTGTATTCTTGGGTAATACCAAGATGAATTTTTCCAATTGGAATTGTTATTTGTTTCCTCTTGTGTAATACCAAGACAAATTTGTCCAATTGGAATTCTAATTGTTAGTTGTGTCTTCTTATGTAATACCAAGACAAATTTGTCCAATTGGAATTTGAATTGTTAGTTGTTTCGTCTTGTGTAATACCAAGACAATTTTGTTGTGGTGTGCTTGGAAGCCAATTTTTCTCTTGAAACATGGGAAACCTATAGAATTGAGGTAGAAATTCCTTGAGGAAAGAAATACTCATTGAAAAGGTAAATGAAGAAATAGAAAAGGAAAGGTTACGTATGTCAAAACGAAGGCTTTCATAATATAACAATCCAATTTCTAGCGGAATAGATGTCGTTTTGGTTTCTATTCCATCACCAAAAGAATAGAATAGGATTTCAGTAGAGACCAATCTAGTTCATACTTCTATTGTACCTCTAATCAATGTCTCATAAAGACATTTTTTTTGTGGATGACCAGATAATGGAGGATTTGCTTGGAGATTATTATACAATGGATGAAATTAGAGAGGAAACTGGTGCACAACATTCTGGTGAAGAAGTTCCTATGGTGAAACCTCTTGTTGTATAGTTAGACGTTCCAAAAAATAGTCATGAGCATGCCCAATCTCCTCCCAAAATTGATCCACTAGTGTATTGAAGGGGTAAGAAATGCAACATTGTTAACTCCACAACAGGGAGGTCAAGAGTGCCACAATACGAGTTCATCTTCCATACCTATATTGAGCAATGTGAATCAAAGAAATACTTAATGAATTCATGTGGATGAACGTGGTCTAGCATTACTTGAAGGTAAGTTACCTAACTAGACTATTCATTATCATTCTTATTGTTAAAGTTTCTACTATTATTAGGTTACTTTCAATTTACTAGATAACAATAGCATAGATAGGATCACTGAGAGAAACACAATCACAAGAGTACACAAGAAATCCTAGGAAACCCTCAAGGAGAAGAAAACCCAACAAAACTTCCTTAATATAGATAGCTAATACAATGCCAAGACAGTGAACCAAGAAACACATAAATTCCTCCCCCAAGGATGCGCCTCTCTCTCTGTTCCTTCTTTCGGAAATTGGTAACTAAAGCTTCCTTCAATACTTATGCACTAGATGAGTGAGATGAGTGTGTGTCTAAATGAGGCGTCGACCTCTCTTATTTATACAATTCTGGAACGTGTGGAAGTGTCTCTTCACTGGCAGGGCCGACTTCTTCTTCTGGGTGGTTATAACCACCTTTAATATATTTTGGGGCCTCTTTAATATATTCTAGGGCCGACTTCTTATTTAGCCTATTATAATTAGGGTTTGACCAATCCACAAAAGGGTATTTGGTCATTTACAATAACCGACATGATAAATCCACAAAGGGGATTGATCTAATCAATAATAAATATATTTTATCTTTATCCACAAAAGGGGATAAGAATATTCTTTGCAGTTACACAATATTTTAACACTCCCTCTTAACAAGAAGGACATTCTTTATATTTTGACAGGTCACTGGATGTCGACATCAACTAGGTAGCAACATCCACTGGATAACATCATCGACTGGGCAACATCATCAACTAGGTATTCGTCATTAACTGGATAACTGGAGGCATCCACTTGGTCATCTGGCATCATGATCATTGACTGGCATATCTATAAATCATCAGAAGTTTTGTTCTCTTTATCTTCACGTAGAAGATACTCTTTCTTTCTTTTGTCTTCATGCAGAAGATACTATTTCTTTCTTTTGTCTTCACGTAGAAGATACTCTTTTCTTATCTTCACACATAATATATATTATCTTCACACAAAAGATATTCTATGAGTTTTTCCATTCCTTTTATGTTATCCCTTCTCTTGTAGTCATCTATCTCACCCATCCACTAGGTGAGGAATACTACCATAGCTTCACTCCCAGTCATCCCACATGAACTAGAGAAGCTAATATGCTAGCCTGGGCAAGACTAGACTCCCTTTCCATGATCCATGCAGGATCACAACACAAACCTCAAGAGCCAACAAACCATTCCACATGGTCAAGGTTTTTGTTCCAGGCTACTCAATCCTTGGCCAGAGGAGAGTATCTACCTGATGCCCCTTGGAGAAACATCCACGTTCCTCTCTACAAGGGTGGTCACACCCCTCTCTACGAGGGTATTCTATCATGTCCCTAGAATATCCAAAACTCAACACTTGGACATATGCCAACCTTGGAAAATTTCTCATTCCCCTTCTCTATGAAGGTCTCTTCCTTCTCTACAAAGGTCTCTTCTCTTTTCCTTCTCTAYGAAGGTMTACTTGTGGGATTTCTCTTTCCTTCTTTACGAAGGTCTTTTCTCTTTCTCCTTCTCTACGAAGGTCTAGCTATGGGATAAAAAAAAWTCTCTTGTGGTTCAAAATATTTCCATGGTATAATATCATGCTACCCATCTACTAGGMACCATCCATCTATTGGATAGMTTTCATMTTGATAAAAATATTTGGGCACCATCCATTTGATTTTCTAACTGCATCAAATCGCTATCCTTCATTTCGAACTCGGAGACATGGCTCCTTCTTGCACCAAGCTAATATCTTCTAATCATCATCCTTGAAGTTTCTTCTATAATATCCTGGGTTCTTTCTTGAGTTCGAATATTTCTTTCTTTCTATCTTGATACTGGATCAACCTGCTCCCTCTGTATCTATAAGAACGGTACTGGAGCAACCTATAGTTACCTGCATCTCATGCACTATATCTGAGTATCCATCTTTTTCTTCATCTTGAATATTTATGTTCTGCATCTTTAGGAGCCTTCTTCTCTGATATAAATATCAAATATTGTCTGGTCTTCATTGACTGTCACCATATCATACGTCCTTATCATGTTTTCTAACTTTTGCAAGTCATGGCATAAGTTCTTTCTTCCGAGACTTGTAAACTTACTTACATTATGCTTTATTTGTCATTCTCATGAGTGATCATACATGAAATAAATATGTTATCTCTTTCTTCATCCTCTTCTTTGATACTTCCTTCATAAGTCTACATAGACACTGAAATAAAATGAGGTTAATTAACATTCTCACAAAAATCTATCATGTAATGATAAAGTATTAAAGTAAACAAGATACTAGAAATAAACATGAATACTTATCTTTTGTTTTTGCGTGGGGAGGCTCTACGGACTCCACCATTTTCTATCTTTCTTCAGATCAACTATCATCAACTTAAAGTACATAATCCTTAATTTTTTCTAAAGATTTCTTTGAGGGAGGAGATTCCTCTTCTTCTGCCACATGTGCTTGATACTTTCCTTTTCCTTTTCCTTGAGGACAATCATAAGAAAAGTGTCCCAACTTTTGACAGTTGTAGCATCTGATCTTTGAAACAACTTTCTTCTTGTATGGAACTCTTACGGAGTTAGCTTCTTTATTGTTCTTCCCGAAGGAACTTCTTTTGTTCTTTTGAGTTGTAAGAGATTCCTCTTCATCGACAATTAATCTCTTGTGTTGGTCTGCAAGTCTAGATTCTGCATGTGTGCAATCTGCCCATAACTTATCAAACTTGGGTAAATTGATTCTTGCACACACTCCTTGTACAAAAGGAATCAAAAATGTTGGAAACCCATTTAGGGTTGTGGTTACAAGTTCTTTGTCACTAATGACATCTCCAATAGCTGCAAGCTGATCTCTGATCTGAGAAACTATCATAAGATAGGAAGTGAGAGATTATGAGTTGTCCATATTCATATTACGAAGCTGATTTCATAAGGAAATATTCCGGCTAATGTCTTTTCTTTCATATAACTTGTTGAGTGCTTCATACATTTTCCTTCCTGTCTCTAGTTCAGATATATGAGGGATCAAGTGATCCTTTACTGAATCTGACACGATTCTCTTTGTTTTCTTTTCATTCTTCTTATGATTGGTCTTTTGATCTTCTTCCTATGTTTCTAGTACACCCACTGTAACATGTTCTAGGAGATCATTCTCGTCTAGAATCATCTACAACCTATGCTTCTAATATCTGAAGTTTTTATATCCTTCCAGCCTGTCTTCTACCCTCATGTTGGTAGCCATTCTTTCTTGTAGAAGAAACCCTAGCCCTCTGGCCTATAGAAATAATAAAAAAATAAAATTACTTGGATCTGAAAACTGAACTCACCAAAATATGCGCTAGACTGAGGCGAGTAGGCTGATACAGTTAGATTTCTGAAAATCCAAATTTTGACCCTTGAAACTGGACCAACGGATTTATGGACTGGTGCTTCTAGTTTTCTGGTACTTCTGGTTTTCTGGTACTTCTGGTACTCTGGTACTTCTAGTTTTTTGGTACTTCTCGCACTTTGTGAAAACTAGGGTTTCACTTTCTAGGAGATCTAGACAATGAAAATGTGCGCTGAAGATGCCAACATGTTCCTTGAGGTAGGGTGCGCCTTTCTAGATGAATTTGGGGCTAGAAACCTTCTTCAATAAAATACCTAAATTTCATGTACGATAATAGTGACATTTTTATTTTTCCTGTGAAAGATGCTCTCTTCAACTTAGCTCTGATACCATGTTAAAGTTTCTGCTATTATTAGGTTACTTTCAATTTACTAGATAACAACAACATAAATAGGATCACTGAGAGAAACACAATCACAAGAGTGCAGAAGCATTTATCCTGGGAAACCCTCAAGGGGAAGAAAACCCAACAAAACTTCCTTAATATAGATAGCCAATACAATGCCAAGACAATGAACCAAGCAACACAAAAATTCCTCTCCCAAGGATGCGCCTCTCTCGATATTCCTTCTTTCGGTAACTAGTAACTGCAACTTCCTTCAATACTTGCACACTAGATGAGTGAGTTGAGTGTGTTTCTAAATGAGGCACTGGCCTCTCTTATTTATACAATTCTGGCACATGTGGAAGTGTCTCTTCACTGGCAGGGCTGACTTCTTCTTCTAGGTGGTTATAACCACCTTTAATATATTATGGGGCCTCTTTAATATATTATGGGCCTGACTTCTTATTTAGCCTATTACAATTAGGGTTTGACCAATCCGCAAAAGGGTATTTGGTCATTTACAATACCCGACATGATCAATCCACAAAAGGGGATTGATCTAATCAATAATAAATATATTTTATCTTTATCCACAAAAGGGTATAAGAATATTCTTTGCAGTTACACAATATTTTAACACTTATAAAACCATTAAATAATATTTTGAACCAAAATTCGATGACGCTAAATGTCAATTATTTTTTGCTTTCTTAAAATCTAGAAGTTTGACTGTTGTTAGGAGAATTTTAGGCATTAAAATATTAAAAATTTTAGAAACAAGTCATCATATTGTTATAAAAATTATGGATGCTTTTCAAAAAATTAGTAATAAATCTCGTTCTAAAGACCGTAATGCAGCCCGACGTGTCTTGTCACAATCAAGTGTTAGAAAGATCACAAGAAAACATTTCTTTCTCCAAAAAACCTCTCATATCATGAAATTCAATATCAAAACCCATAGAAATTATTCTAATAGATGAGATAACCTTGACACATGTGTCCCAACATATTTTTGGGACTTCACTGGTAGGCTACCTTGTTCTGACATGAAGTTAATTGGAGCAGTTAAGGGACTAGTACAATATTTCTAGCATGATAACACTAGGCATTCTCCCAACCAAAAAGATGTACTAAAATTGAGAATGGGATATAGGTACCGTGAACCCCATATTAAACACTTTATTGAAATTACACATACATAATTGTATAAGAGATTCAAGACAGTACATAATGCACTTAACTTGGGCCAAATATCTTTCCATAAATGCAAGCCTTGGTATGTTCCAATAAACACAATTTGTAACAAATGTTGTATATATCACATTGAGTATGGTTATTATTATCACACACACACACACACACATTTCATGTATTGCATAACACTCTTTTGCAAGAATGCTAGTTATATTTCCACCGCCATCATCTAGAGACTTTATTCACAACATCTTGTGTACAAGGCCAGAGAGTTGTACATTTTATAAAAAATATTTCTTAGATGGGACATGCCCCAGGTGCTGTGAAATGAAATTACTTAGCAAGTGAATCCATGCAAGTGATGAGTATGAATCATGGAGGAAGGGGGTTTCCTTGCAAAGCTTTAAATGTGTCACTATGACATTGATGGAGGGAAGGAATGAAAAAAAATAAAGATTGGTGACTTCCCAGGTATGAGTATGTGACTTCATGAAGAAATTCATCAAAAATACACAACAATATGTTCATAATGTCCATGTGGCTTGATGGAAGGACAATCATTTTAGAATATGTAGAGATATATTTCCCACTAGCATTGTCTTATCAGTGGTTGATTTTGCTGAGAACTACACCCTTCAACTACAAAATGAGATTCAAATCCAATATTATCACTCGGAGTAGGTCATCATAATTGTCCATATCACATATAGGCATGGGATGGATAGTAATGAAGAAAAAAAAGTTATATTTAAGTGGTATCACTTCTTCATAAGTGATGATTGGTGCCATGACTTATCCTACATACAACATTTATTTCAGTTGTTTTAAAATCACCTTAAGGAGAAGAACATACATATGGATCAACAATGGATTTGGTCAGATGGTTGTGTAGACCAGTTCAAAAATGCTCGTGTATTTCAATGGTGTGTATGTGTGCACAAAACTAGTGTTACACAGGCAAGAAATGAAGTTCACAACTACTTCCCTCACTCAAGATAAGAAATCCATTGTTGAATGGTGTTCTTCAGTAATGGGAGATGGAATAAGAACCAGAGAAGACCAATCACATAGGAAAGGACATGTACATAGATATTTTTTGGAGGTGGTCGATGTATATCAATCACATTGGTATGAATGAAAAAAAATACAGGGCACTCATGGATTCCACTTAGTTCAAACATCATACAATGCAATAGTTGAAATATGGACGTGAAAAATCTCTTACTTGTGTAGTCCACGTAGTAGTAATGAATGGGATGATTGTGAATCTAAGGATTGGATTGATAGATGGGATCATGCATCACTCCCCATTGGTCAACATATAACTATGGAATTATCCCAGTTGGAGGAGGACCCATCAAATATTTTAGCAGATTATGATCACATATCAGATCTCGTACTGACATGTTTTGTGAAACCTTCTATTAAGTTTTGAATAACTAACATCAATGGTTTGTGCTTTCGTCATTTAGTGGACTCACATATTGGCACTCCATTTTTTTCAGGGAACATATATGCAGTGGTTTCCTTAAGAGGTAATGAATGGGGAACTGATTGTTGGATGACACATTGCTTAGAGGGAAATTAGAGCCTCATGCGATCAATAACAAACTCTGTAGGCATTGAATTTCTGGTTGGGTCGATGGTTTTTAAAGGAGAATATCTGAAATAAAATGAAACAACATGGAATAAATGTGGTTATGCATTTCAATATAATAGACCAGATGAAGTTGCATACCACTTTACGAACTAGGTTGTTGGTACAAACCTCCAACTATATACAATTCCAAGTAAGAACTCATCAAAGGTATGATAATTCTTTCCTAACTCTGAGCATGAGAAGTTAATGGAGACCAACAATATTATAAGTGATCTTGATGGTCTACTTGAATGACCTTAGGTATATAAAAGGAATAATTGAACACATATTTCAGATTTATGAATGATTAAAACTTTGGCTTCATTTTATGGTTGTTATGGTATTCTTGTATTTTGTGTTTCTTTTTTGTTTTTATGGAACTATGTCTATCCTTCCCTTGCCTTTCCTTTCCTTGTTTTTCTATCCTTGTATTTTCTTTCCTTTCCTTGCCTTGCCTTGTCTTTCCTTTCTTTGTGTTTATTTTCCTTTTCTTCCCCTTCCTTGTCTTTCCTTTCCTTTCCATGCCATGTCTTTCCCTACCATGCCATGCCATGCCATGGATTTCCTTTCCATGCCATGCCTTTACTTTCCGTGACATGCCTTTCCTTGCCATGCAATGTCAATTCATGCATTTACTTACCATGCCATGCCTTTCCTTCCTATGCCTTTCCACGTCATGCCTTGCAATTCCATGCCATTCCATACCTTTTCTTGTCATTACATGTCATTCCTTGCCATACCATGACATGGCTTGCCTTTCCATTCCTTTCATTTCCTTTCTTTGCCATGATATGTCTTGCCTTGCCTTACCTTTCCATACCATGCCTTGATTTTCCATGCCATGCCTTGCTTTGTCTTACCTTTCCATGCCATTTATTCCCATTCCATGCCATGCCATGCAATGTATTTCCATGACATGCCTTTCCATTCCTTTCCATGCCATGCCTTGCCTTTCCATGTCATTCCTTTCCTTCCCATTCCAATTATATTTTCCTTGCATTTCCATTCCATGCCTTGTCCTACCTTGAATTGACATGCCATGCCTTTCCTTTCCATGCCATGTCATGTCTTGCCTTGCCATTCCATGGCATTCCATGCCTTGCATTTCCATTCCATTCCATGATTTGAATTTCCTTTCATTTCCATGCCTTCCCTTGCCATGCATTTCCTTGCCTTGCCATGCCATGACATGCATTTCATTTCCATGTCATATCATGCCATGGATTTCATTTCCTTTCCTTTCCATGCCATGCCATGTATTTCCTTGTCATGCCTTGCCATACCTTTCCATTCCACGTCTTTCCTTTCCATGCATTAACTTTCCATACCATTCCTTTCCTTGCCATGTCATGCCTTTCCTTTCCATGAAATGACATTTCTTCTCTTTCCATTCCATTCCATGCATTGGATTTCCATTCCATGCCTTTCCTTGCAATGCCTTACCTTGCCTTGCCATATAATGCCATGCCATGTCTTTCCTTTCCATGCATTTTCTTTCCATGCCATGACATGTCATGCCTTTCCTTTCTTTTCCATTCCATGCCATGCCATGTATTTCCATGACATGTCATCTCTAGTCTTACAAGGTGTTTAATTGTTAAACATATATAATAAGCACTCAACAAAAACCTAGTTCCGGTGATCCTCCAAAAATTGATTTTCTAGGCCCACAGAATGATAACAAAGGGGCCCCAGTAGATGAAACCTAGTTCCCCAGATCTAATGCAATCGACAGTTCATCCATCAGAGTCTCGGTTAGATTTTTATCGTGAGTTTCAACTCGCCTCCACAAGCAATTCAAGGACATGTTGACAATTTGGTCTGGGGGCATAAAATCCAAATTGAACAACATAAAAAAGTTTCGTAAGATCCTACACATTTTTTTGGCCAAGGATCATTAAACCACACTACCCACAATCACATGACGTAGTGTTCTTGAAAATCGATCTCTTGATAATAAAAAAATGCACTATGCCTCATTGAGCAAAACCCTAGTCCTGGTGATCCTCCAAAAAATGATTTTCTGGGAAATAGTTAGATAGAAGAGGGCCCCTGCTAGATGAAACCTAGTGCCCCATATCCAATGCAACTGACATTTCTTCCATCCTAGTCTCGGTTAGATTTTATCACAATATGCAACTCATGTCTTCAAGCCATTAAGGGACATGTTGGAAAGTTGGTCTAGGGGCATAAAATACAAAATCAACAGCATAAAGAAGTTTCATAATCTCCCACACATTTTTTTTCAAGGCCCACATGTCCATGCTACCAATAATCACCCAACACATCCTTCTTGAATATCGACCTCTTATTCAAAAATTGCACTATGCCTTATTGAGCAAAACCCTAGTCTTGATGATCCTCCAACAAACAATTTTTTGGGAAATAGAACGATAGAAGAGGGGCCCCACTAGATGAAATATGGTTTCCCAAATATAATGCAACTGACGTTTCATCCATCTGAGTCCTGGTTAGAGTTTCATAACGATTTTCAACTCACCTCCTCAAGCCATTCATAGACATGTTGGAAATTTGGTTCGTGTAACACACCCAACCCCTTAAGCCCCTCTTAGGTTGGCGGGATTTTAAGATTTATCTTTCTCATATCATCTCTTAGTTGTTTCTAAGGACCATAGATGGATCCTTCTCACTGATATCTTTCCAATGACTATGAATAGGCCCAAATCCGATCTCTAGATCTAAAGTTACAACCCTCCGAAGTTTCCAATCTCTCATTGACAAAATCGACATTACTGCCATATGGAATTCACATAGATTCCTACCACTCATACCATCCTATGTGGTGTTCACATGGAACCAATGTGGCACCTTCCGTTAAATTTTCTCTCAAAGGTTTTGACTTCACGAATCCTTCTTCATTGTTGTCAGGGTATATCTCCCACTAGATACCATTTACATAAACTTACCTATCCTAATGATGATCCTCCCATCAGAATATTCTCATATCCGATGGCTCTCAAATCAGACCTTCGATGGTTCTGATCACATTGGTGCCTCCAACTTGCATGATTATTAACTTCTTCCCCACTAGTCCTTGCTTTCGTAATTACGTGGTTCCTATGATGAATCCATGGATGAGATATCATCTCACCTGTCTACCAATCAACGACTATTGTTTAATATTAATATCTCATCATCATCATCACTTGATCTTATCCACACTTCTATATCCATGCCCAACATCCTCTGATGAATGGATGAGATCTGAAAACATATAGATCCAATGAATGAGATCATAATCAAATATCTAAGGGCCTCTAGTCCCTTTGGGACACTCACATCCATCGATCCTTCTACTAGTGAAAAATGTCACCCCTAGAGATATGTTAGCTTCCATGCTAGAATTCCACATCAGCATGATGTAATCACCCCCTTTTTACTTAACATAACCTATGAAAATCCATGGCGGAGATCAATTGTCTCTTATGTATCGATCGACAAATCTCATCTCTTTTCAAGGTCTTCATCATCGTCGACACCCTCTGGGCCCATCACTCACTTCACTAACCATATATACCCCAATGATGATGCATTTAACAACAATGGTCCAGATTTCATCAAGGTTTCTCCTGACGAATTGACGATCCTTGTCCCGTCTCTAAAACCTCATTGACGTTGTCAGACTTCACCTAAGTCCCAACACTCTATTATTCCTGATGAATATTCCTTCCCTTATGAAGGGTTGAGATTTACTTATCCCACCAAATCAATGTGTATAAACTCTCTCCTGACTAAACACAAGGTTTCTTTACTGGTTAATGTCCTACTTAGGAAATTATCCATTTTTTCAGGATTATTCAAGGCTTTGGCTAGATTTTCAAGAGTCAAAAAAATGCTCTAAGTCCATAAAATACCTTTTAACTTTGTCAGTGATAAGATTCTTTAACATATTTCAATCTTTCCCCATAAAGATCAAAATTTCCTCAAGACTCAAGGTCTCTATCTACTCCTTCCAGTTTAGGATAAAAGAGCATGGAGATGACATTAAGAATAAACGCATCCGCACCTATGCCCTAGCTGAACACTCCCTTACAAAAAAACACCATGTCCACCTAGAAGACACCACAATCCTCACCAAAGAAAATCACCTCTTTAAATGACATATTAGAGAAGCTATTGAGATTCATAAACACCCTAGTAACCTAAACAAAGATAATGGGTTATAATTAAGAGAAAATTGGCTCCCCTTGATTCATAAAAACAATAAACATTAGCACTATTAGAGGGAAAAAATCTAATACTAAAAATAACCCTACCTAATTAATAATCATACCCTAATAAATTACACTTATTAAAATAAACATTCTTAACAAAATTATCAATTGGAAAATTCATAAGTAAAAACATAAATTAGAACAATTTAGGATCTAATACCAAATAATTTATCCTAATTAATAATCATAGCCTAACAATTAATTAATCCTAATTAATAATCATACCCTAACAAATAAATGANTTGATAAAAATATTTGGGCACCATCCATTTGATTTTCTAACTGCATCAAATCGCTATCCTTCATTTCGAACTCGGAGACATGGCTCCTTCTTGCACCAAGCTAATATCTTCTAATCATCATCCTTGAAGTTTCTTCTATAATATCCTGGGTTCTTTCTTGAGTTCGAATATTTCTTTCTTTCTATCTTGATACTGGATCAACCTGCTCCCTCTGTATCTATAAGAACGGTACTGGAGCAACCTATAGTTACCTGCATCTCATGCACTATATCTGAGTATCCATCTTTTTCTTCATCTTGAATATTTATGTTCTGCATCTTTAGGAGCCTTCTTCTCTGATATAAATATCAAATATTGTCTGGTCTTCATTGACTGTCACCATATCATACGTCCTTATCATGTTTTCTAACTTTTGCAAGTCATGGCATAAGTTCTTTCTTCCGAGACTTGTAAACTTACTTACATTATGCTTTATTTGTCATTCTCATGAGTGATCATACATGAAATAAATATGTTATCTCTTTCTTCATCCTCTTCTTTGATACTTCCTTCATAAGTCTACATAGACACTGAAATAAAATGAGGTTAATTAACATTCTCACAAAAATCTATCATGTAATGATAAAGTATTAAAGTAAACAAGATACTAGAAATAAACATGAATACTTATCTTTTGTTTTTGCGTGGGGAGGCTCTACGGACTCCACCATTTTCTATCTTTCTTCAGATCAACTATCATCAACTTAAAGTACATAATCCTTAATTTTTTCTAAAGATTTCTTTGAGGGAGGAGATTCCTCTTCTTCTGCCACATGTGCTTGATACTTTCCTTTTCCTTTTCCTTGAGGACAATCATAAGAAAAGTGTCCCAACTTTTGACAGTTGTAGCATCTGATCTTTGAAACAACTTTCTTCTTGTATGGAACTCTTACGGAGTTAGCTTCTTTATTGTTCTTCCCGAAGGAACTTCTTTTGTTCTTTTGAGTTGTAAGAGATTCCTCTTCATCGACAATTAATCTCTTGTGTTGGTCTGCAAGTCTAGATTCTGCATGTGTGCAATCTGCCCATAACTTATCAAACTTGGGTAAATTGATTCTTGCACACACTCCTTGTACAAAAGGAATCAAAAATGTTGGAAACCCATTTAGGGTTGTGGTTACAAGTTCTTTGTCACTAATGACATCTCCAATAGCTGCAAGCTGATCTCTGATCTGAGAAACTATCATAAGATAGGAAGTGAGAGATTATGAGTTGTCCATATTCATATTACGAAGCTGATTTCATAAGGAAATATTCCGGCTAATGTCTTTTCTTTCATATAACTTGTTGAGTGCTTCATACATTTTCCTTCCTGTCTCTAGTTCAGATATATGAGGGATCAAGTGATCCTTTACTGAATCTGACACGATTCTCTTTGTTTTCTTTTCATTCTTCTTATGATTGGTCTTTTGATCTTCTTCCTATGTTTCTAGTACACCCACTGTAACATGTTCTAGGAGATCATTCTCGTCTAGAATCATCTACAACCTATGCTTCTAATATCTGAAGTTTTTATATCCTTCCAGCCTGTCTTCTACCCTCATGTTGGTAGCCATTCTTTCTTGTAGAAGAAACCCTAGCCCTCTGGCCTATAGAAATAATAAAAAAATAAAATTACTTGGATCTGAAAACTGAACTCACCAAAATATGCGCTAGACTGAGGCGAGTAGGCTGATACAGTTAGATTTCTGAAAATCCAAATTTTGACCCTTGAAACTGGACCAACGGATTTATGGACTGGTGCTTCTAGTTTTCTGGTACTTCTGGTTTTCTGGTACTTCTGGTACTCTGGTACTTCTAGTTTTTTGGTACTTCTCGCACTTTGTGAAAACTAGGGTTTCACTTTCTAGGAGATCTAGACAATGAAAATGTGCGCTGAAGATGCCAACATGTTCCTTGAGGTAGGGTGCGCCTTTCTAGATGAATTTGGGGCTAGAAACCTTCTTCAATAAAATACCTAAATTTCATGTACGATAATAGTGACATTTTTATTTTTCCTGTGAAAGATGCTCTCTTCAACTTAGCTCTGATACCATGTTAAAGTTTCTGCTATTATTAGGTTACTTTCAATTTACTAGATAACAACAACATAAATAGGATCACTGAGAGAAACACAATCACAAGAGTGCAGAAGCATTTATCCTGGGAAACCCTCAAGGGGAAGAAAACCCAACAAAACTTCCTTAATATAGATAGCCAATACAATGCCAAGACAATGAACCAAGCAACACAAAAATTCCTCTCCCAAGGATGCGCCTCTCTCGATATTCCTTCTTTCGGTAACTAGTAACTGCAACTTCCTTCAATACTTGCACACTAGATGAGTGAGTTGAGTGTGTTTCTAAATGAGGCACTGGCCTCTCTTATTTATACAATTCTGGCACATGTGGAAGTGTCTCTTCACTGGCAGGGCTGACTTCTTCTTCTAGGTGGTTATAACCACCTTTAATATATTATGGGGCCTCTTTAATATATTATGGGCCTGACTTCTTATTTAGCCTATTACAATTAGGGTTTGACCAATCCGCAAAAGGGTATTTGGTCATTTACAATACCCGACATGATCAATCCACAAAAGGGGATTGATCTAATCAATAATAAATATATTTTATCTTTATCCACAAAAGGGTATAAGAATATTCTTTGCAGTTACACAATATTTTAACACTTATAAAACCATTAAATAATATTTTGAACCAAAATTCGATGACGCTAAATGTCAATTATTTTTTGCTTTCTTAAAATCTAGAAGTTTGACTGTTGTTAGGAGAATTTTAGGCATTAAAATATTAAAAATTTTAGAAACAAGTCATCATATTGTTATAAAAATTATGGATGCTTTTCAAAAAATTAGTAATAAATCTCGTTCTAAAGACCGTAATGCAGCCCGACGTGTCTTGTCACAATCAAGTGTTAGAAAGATCACAAGAAAACATTTCTTTCTCCAAAAAACCTCTCATATCATGAAATTCAATATCAAAACCCATAGAAATTATTCTAATAGATGAGATAACCTTGACACATGTGTCCCAACATATTTTTGGGACTTCACTGGTAGGCTACCTTGTTCTGACATGAAGTTAATTGGAGCAGTTAAGGGACTAGTACAATATTTCTAGCATGATAACACTAGGCATTCTCCCAACCAAAAAGATGTACTAAAATTGAGAATGGGATATAGGTACCGTGAACCCCATATTAAACACTTTATTGAAATTACACATACATAATTGTATAAGAGATTCAAGACAGTACATAATGCACTTAACTTGGGCCAAATATCTTTCCATAAATGCAAGCCTTGGTATGTTCCAATAAACACAATTTGTAACAAATGTTGTATATATCACATTGAGTATGGTTATTATTATCACACACACACACACACACATTTCATGTATTGCATAACACTCTTTTGCAAGAATGCTAGTTATATTTCCACCGCCATCATCTAGAGACTTTATTCACAACATCTTGTGTACAAGGCCAGAGAGTT